>CASHTH010002567.1:0-20358 GCA_030341885.1 Geodia barretti | reverse complement strand
ACGATGAATGCTGCAGTACTTCCTCTCTGCCAACACACTGCTTAAAGAACGCTTCACTCATCGATTTGAAGAGCACACTTTCCTAGGGGCCGCAGTCTGTGAGCACTGCAAAGGCATGGTGAGCCATTGTTGTGCAGCAGCGCTCTACACTCATCACATGGTTGTAGTTGAAGGGTATTGTGCGACAAGGAGTGCGTTGTAGAGATGTGGCATTTCTTGCCACAAACACTGCAAGGATCATGTTGTGGTGGACTGTAACCGGAGAAAGGCACGTAAATGTGAGTGTGTCTGAAGCCATTGGTTGTCTTTGAGAAGAGACTTCTCTTCCTCTTTCTTCAGCCAAAAAGAGAGACTCGCTGCTAGAGACTGGTGTGGAGTCAGAGCTGTATGGTCATGGAGATTCTCTCTTGAAAGAGCGCCTACAGCGGCCGAGGAGGTGAGCAAAGAAATCTTCCCTCGCAATTGTTGACCTTCTCCTTCTTTCTAGCACGTGACGCTTATGCACTCGAAAATGCCGAGCTTCAGGCCCAGTTGCAGAAGCAAATGCAAAGATTCAAGAATTGCAGGCGCACATCTCTATGATACGGCAGCACACAATAGCTTCATTCTTGAGCAGATGAGCACTGCAGGACCAACTACAAGCGACGTCTGATTTATTTCATTTCTCTTCAGTAATCATAATTATTATAGAGCTGTACTGTATTGTCATGACTGTTTTCACACTATAAACCTTAGGAACGCGTACTGAGCATGCGGTCAAGTTTCGTAATCTTACGTACGTACGTTGGGGGATAAGAGAAACTGAAAAATGTTAAAAGTTAATGAGACAAACCACAAGAGTGGGCAAAGAGACAAACCACAAGAGTGGGCAAAGAGACAAACCAAGTAAATATCTTTTATACTTTCACTAAGGTTGTAGTATGGAATGGTAATGTCTTCTATCTCACTGCACCTATCCCTATCTCACCCAAATTTTGCTGTCCCCCAAATAAGGGTGTCAACGATTTCGCATTTTTTGTAGGCACATGAGAAGAAGGAGAGACGACCCAACTATCCTTAAGGCTTTGACTAAAGATGGAGTGTGGAATGATAATGTCTTCTATCTCGCTGCACCTATCCCTATCTCACCCAAATTTCGCTGTTCTCCCTATACAAGGGTGTCAACGATTTAGCATTTTTTGTAGGCACATGAGCAGAAGGAGAGACAAACCAACTAGCTTTTATACTTTCACTAAAGTTGTAGTATGGAATGGTAATGTCTTCTATCTCACTGCACCTATCCCTATCTCACCCAAATTTCGCTGTTCTCCCTATACAAGGGTGTCAACGATTTCACATTTTTTGTAGGCACATGAGCAGAAGGAGAGACGACCCAACTATCCTTAAGGCTTTGACTAAAGATGGAGTGTGGAATGATAATGTCTTCTATCTCGCTGCACCTATCCCTATCTCACCCAAATTTCGCTGTTCTCGGTTTTCGCTGTTCTCGGCTCGGTGGGTTAAAATAATTGATAATGTGGTAATTGGGGTGGATAACCTTATAACATTATATACCCCAATTCACAATTACATTATCTACCATTATCTACCCCAATTCACAATCATTATTTTTACCCCGATTACCACATTCCTCTTACCCCAACATTATCTACCGCAATCACATATCATATCCACCCACAAATTACCACATGCCTACCCCAACATTAATATACCCCATTCACAATCATTTTTAACCCCAATTACCACATTCCCCTTACCCACATTATCTACCCCAATTCCAATCATATTTTTAACCCATTACTACTCCTCTTTACCCCAACATTATTCACTTCTCTACCCCAAATTAACAACATTCTATCCCTATTCTACCTTTCATTATTATCCCAATTACCAATTCCTCTTCCATTACAAGCATTATTTTGTACCCAATTACCAATTCCCCAATTTACCTCATTCCCCTTAACCCAACATTATTACCCAAATTACACATTATCAATTATTTTAACCCTAATTACCCACATTCCCCTTACCCAAACAATTATTTTAGCAACTCACACCATTCCCCTTACACCAACATCAACATTTATTATCCCAATTAACATATTTAATTATTATTTACCACCCAATTCCAATTACTTATATACCATTCACAATCATATTTTTACTCCGATTACCACATTCCTCTTACCAACATTATCTACACCAATTCACAATCATTATTTTAACCCCAATTACCATTTCCCCTTACCCAACATCCAACATGGTCTACCCTACCCAATTACCATATATCCTTAGTTTAAAAACCCACCCATTCACAATTACATTATCTACCATTATCTACCCCAATTCAACAATCATAATTTTTACCCCCCGATTACCACATTCCGCTTACCCACATATCTACTCCCCAATTAACATCTTATTTTTAACTACCCCAATTAACAATCATATTTTACTACCTACCCCGATTACCACTTTCACTCTTACACCCCACATCATCTACCAATTTGAATTAACCTAAAAAAAAAAAAATAATTCAAAAACAAATATACTTAAATACAAATAAAAAACTTCAGAAATAAAAAATTCTTAAACTTAAAAAAGATATTAAACCCACCCTATAAAAAACCAACCCTTAAATTATAAAATAACTTAAAAACACAACGATTAACCTTCTTCTTCCCTTCACCTACCTCCAACTTCCTTTCTCCCCCCCCCAGACCCTGCCATCCTCCCATCCCAAACCTTATTCCATTACCACCCCCGCACGCACGACCCGCAACCCTATTTTCCCACGAAACTCCCAACCCCCCCAACTCGCCAACACTGAAGACCCACAACACCGCCCCCCCCCCCAACCAGCCCCAATAACTAAAAACCCCCACCCAATTATTAATTAACAAAAATTAAGTTACCTAAAACTAACAAAAATTAAAAGAAAAAAAATTACTACAAAACTAAATTATTACAATTAATTATAATAAAAAAATAAAACTTACAATATTTACAAAAAAATTAACCCGACCAAAAACATCCTTATATACAAAAAAAGTGAAACAAATTACAAGATAAACACCAACATTACAAAAAAACGAAAAAACAACCCCTTAAATTAAAAACTTTTATTTTACAACCCCAACCAACCTGGAACCTAGAACAATTAAGTAATTGATCTAACATTAAGCTCACCAAAACAAAAACCCCCCATACATTGAAAAAACCAACCCCTAAACATTACCCTAACCCAAAAATACAATACCAAACAAACAAATAATTAATAACAAACAAAGCAAACATATTATTACAACCAAGCGCCAAAATAACGTTAAAACAAAGGAGTGCTAGCCGCCGCACTACCACCATTACGCAAACTACGAACCACATCTAAGGGCGACCAACAAACAGCAAAGCCCACCACCTCAAAGAGACACTGCCTGTTTTCAGCTAAGGAAACAACCTTAACCCCCACCCATCAACCATTAAAAAAGATTAATACATTACCCAGTTAATCACAATTAACTCCACCACACCCCGTTCCCCTTACACACCATTCACTACACAAATTAACAACCCCTTCAAACACCACCATACAATTAGTGTGGGAACACCCCAAATCCATACTTTGAAAAGCGAAACCACTAACAAAAAAACTTTAACCAAGATTAAAATTTCATATTAAAAATAAAACCACATTATCTATTATTTTAACTCCAATTAATTACCACATTCCCCTTACCCAACATCCAACATTATCTACCCCAATTACCATATTATCAATTATGTTTAACCCCAAATACCACATCCCCTTACGCCAACATTATCTACCCCCAATTACCACATTCCTCTTACCCCAATTACAACATTCTACTTTAACCCACATTACAATTATTATTTTTTACCCCAAGTATTGATGCCCAATTAACCTTACATTCCTCTTACCCCATTACTAGGACTCACTGCCCAGTACAACTCTGCTGACACAAACTAAAGGCTATGAGCACAACAAATTCTCAATCTTGTTAACTTGGCCATTGCAATAGCTTCCTTCACCACTGCTTTTTCCTTCTCCTATATAAGTGTATATACAGTATGAACAGACAGTATGATGGTAGGACGCAACCTCTTCTTCTTCAGAGAAAATCCGCAGGACTCCGACAGTGAGGTGGAAACTTCTCAGGTAGCTGGAACACATCTTCACAAATCCCTCTCTCCTGAGAACACATTTCATATCACAGTCAGTCAGTCGTGAGTTGCTTACTCTTTGAATTTACCACATCCCCCAATGACCATCATTCCCCTTACCCCAACAGTATCTACACCCAATTACCACATTATAAATTATTTTAACCCCAATTACCACATTCCCCTTACCCCAATTACCACATCAATTATTTTAACCCCAATTACCACATTCCTCTTACCCCAACATCCAACATTATCTACCCCATTACCATATTATCATTATTTTAACCCACCCAATTCACATTACATTATCTACCATTATCTACCCCAATTCACAATCATTATTTTTACCCCGATTACCACATTCCTCTTACCCCAACATTATCTACCCCAATTAACAATCATTATTTTTACCCCGATTACCACATCCTCTTACCCCCAACATTATATACCCCATTTACAATCATTTTTACCCCAATTACCACATTCCCCTTACCCCAACATTATCTACCCCAAGTTCACATCATATATTTACCACGATTACACACACATTCCTCTTACCCCAATTACAACATTATCTACCCCATTACCACATTCTCTTACCCAACATTATCTACCCCACTTCACAATCATTATATACCCTACCTACGATACAACATTCCTCTTACCCCAACATTATCTCCCCAAGTCACATCATCCATTATTTACCCGATTACCACATTCCTCGGACCCCAACATATTCTCCCCCAATGAACACTCAATTATTTTTACCCCGATTGTTTTGTAGGCACATGAGAGAGGAGCTAGGCGACCAAACTATCCTGTAATGCTTTGACTAAGATGGAGTGTGGAATGATAATGTCTTCTATCTCACTGCACCTATCCCGATCTCATACCCAAATTCGCTGTTCTCCCCTATACAAGGGTAGGTGTCAACGTTTCACATTTTTTGTTAGGCCATGAAGCAGAAGGAGAGACGCATAGAAACAAAAACCAACGAAACCCAAAAAAAGACAGAAAAAAAAGAAGAAAACCCCAGAGACGAAAAGCTTAACAAAAAAATAAAACCCCCAGACAACTTAATTACCCCGAATATAATAACCATAATAAACCATAAAAAAAAGGCCATGAAGCAGAAGGAGAGACGCAGGGTTTGTTGTTTTTTTGTTTTCCCCCTCCTCTCTTTAATGCTTTGACTAAAGTTGGAGTGTGGAATGGTAATGTCTTCTATCTCACTGCACCTATCCCTATCTCACCCAAATTTCGCTGTTCTCTCCCTATACAATGGTAGGTGTCAACGATTTCACATTTTTTGTAGGCACATGAGCAGAAGAGAGAGCGACACCCCAACTATCGTAATGCTTTGACTCTAAAGTTGAGTGGTGGAAGGTAATCGTCTTCTATCTCACTGCACCTATCCCTATCCTCACACAACAAGCACAAACCCCAACCTCACCCAATTTCGCTGTTCGCTCCCTATACAAGGGTGTCACGATTCACCCCACATTCTCTACCCACATTAACACTCATTGTTTATTACCCACACGCGATTACCACATTCCTCTTACCTCAATTACAGCATATTTTTAACCCCATTGACCACGATGCCCCAATTACCAATCATCCCCTTACCCCACTTATCACAGTACTACCCCAATACCACAGATCACTGATTGGAACCCCAATTACGCATTCCCCTTACCCCAGTACCAATTATTTTGATATTTTACCCCAGAATTACAACATTCCCCTTACCCAACATCCAACATTATCTACCCCAATTACCTATTATCAATTATTTTAACCCACCCAATTCACAATTACATTATCTACCCCAATTCACAATCATTATTTTTACCACGATTACCACATTCCTCTTCCCCCAACATTATCTAGGAGCGACCCCAGAGGACAAGCAGGGGGACACAAGGACACACAGGCCCCGACCCCAACAGGAGCGACCCCAAGGCACAAGAGCATGAGTGGGACGCACGAGGACAACACAGGCCGCGATCCCCAAGGACAAACAGGAGGCGACCCCCAGGACCACCCAAGGACCCCAAGGTGACCACAGGCCGCGGGACCCAAGGACCACAGGCCCCGGACCCCTAAACATTATCCACCCCAATACCACATTATCATTATTTTAACCCCAATACCACATTCCCCTTACGCCAACATTATATACCCAATTCACAATCATTTTACTCCATAACCACATTCCCCTTACCCACAACAGTATCGACCCAATTACCACATGACTCTTACCCCAGTACAAAACATTCTACCCCAGTCTACAGGACCCAATTACAATCATGTTTACCCCAAGGATTGATGCCCCCAAGTACCTTACAGGCCGCTACCCAACAAGGACTAGCAGGCCTCGGACCCCAAGGTAAAACAGGCGACCCCGGAGGCGACCGGTACCCCAATGACAAGGCAGTAGGTTGGACCCAAGGCTTGATGCCAATTAACCTGAAATTCCGCGTACCCCCAGACGACAGGCTAGAGGACCCCAAGGACAAACAGGCGACCCCAATGGCGACAGACCCCAAGGACAGCAATTATTTTACCCCAATTCACCAATTCCATTAACCCCAACATTATCTAACCCAATACCACACACACACCAATTACAATCATTATTTTTACACCAATTACATCTTCCCCTTAACCCCAACAGTATCTACCCCAATTACCACATTATCAAGTATTTTAACCCCAATTACCCCATTCCCCTTACCCAATTACCACATTATCAATTATTTTAACCCAATTACCACATTCCCCTTACCCCAATCCAACATTATCTACCCCAATTACCATAATATCAATTATTTAAACCCCACAATTTACCACAGTCCCTTTACGCAAACATTCATCTACCCCCAATACCACAGGCCGCGGACCCAAGGAGAACAGGCCGCGGCCCCCAAGGACAACAGGCGACCCCGAGGCGACCGGAGCAGGAGAGCGAGACCAGGACCACAGGCCGACGGACCCCAAGACAAGCAGAGACCCCATACCAAGGGACACAGGGACCCCAAGGACCGCAGGCCCCGGACCCAACAGGAGCGACCCCAAGGACCACAGGAGCAAGGAGGGGAACACCAAGGACCACAGGCCCCGGACCCCAAGGACCAAGGAGGGGGACCCCAAGGACCACAGGCCCGGACCCCCAACCAAACAGAGCGACCCCAATGGACCAGGAGGAGCAAGGAGGGAACCCACCCAAGGCACAAGGACAGGAGAGACCCCAAGGCACAAGCAGGAGGGGGACCCCAGAGGACCACAGGCCGCAGGACCCCAAAGGAGCGACCCCAAGGCAAAGCAGGAGGGGAACCCCAGGACCACAGGCCCCGGACCCCAAGCAACAGGAGAGACCCCAAGGACCAGAGGAGCAAGGAGGGGAACCCACCCAAGGCAACAAGACAGGAGCGACCCCAAGGCACAAGCAGGAGGGGGACCACGAGGACCACAGGCCGCGGCCCCCACAGGAGCGACCCCAAGGCACAAGCAGGAGGGGGACCCGAGGACCACAGGCCGGGACCCCAACAGGAGAGACCCAAGGCACAAAGCAGGGGGACCCCAGTGACCACAGGCCCCGGACCCCAACAGGAGCGACCCCAAGGCACAAGCAGGAGGGGGGACCCCAGAGGACCACAGGCCGCGGACCCAAAGGACAAACAGGGCAGGAGCAGACACATAGCACACAACAGCGATGACCCCAAAAGGAAACATTCCTCTGAACACAAGGACACATGCCCAGGACGACAGGAAACCCCAAGGCACAATCATGGGTGACCCCAAGAAACAACAGGACAAGGGACAAACAAAAGGAGAGACACCAAGTCACAATCAGGAGGGGACACAAGGACCACAGGCCGCGTACCCCAACAAAAAAGGATGCGACCCAAATACCACAGCCGCGGACCCCAACAGGAGCGACACCAATCAAGCAGACATCCAAGACCACACCGTCACCCAATGACAAGCATAGGGGACCCAGGACCTCAGTCCCCGGACCCAACATGGATCGACCCCAGTACCACATTAGTCAATTAGTTGAACCCCAATTACCACTTCCCCTACCCCAATTACCACTAGCAATTATTTTAACCCCAATTACCACATTCCCCTTACCCCAACACCAACATTATCTACCCCAATTACCAATTATCAATATTTAACCCAAAATACCAATCCCTATACAAGGGTGTCAACGATTTTCCACCATTTGTTGTAGGCACATGAGCAGAAGGAAGAGACGACCCAAACTATCCTTAAGGGCTTTGACTAAAGATGGAGTGTGTGGAATGTGGAATGATAATTGTCTTCTATCCGCTGCACCTATCCCCTATCTCACCAAATTTCGCTGTTCTCGGTTTCGCTGTGCTCGGATCAGGTGGGGGTTTAAAAATTAAGGGGAGGAAGGGGGGAAGGGGGGGGGAGAAACCGCGGAGAAACAGGAGAGACCCCAAGGGCCCAAGGACAGGAGCGACAAGGAGCGACCCCAAGGCACCAAGAGGAGGGGGTACCCAAAGGACCCTAGGCCGGACCCCAACAGAGAGACCCAAGGCACAAGCAGGGGTGGGGGGGGACCCAAGGACCAAAGGCCCGGACCCCAACAGGAGGACCCCAAGGCACAAGCATGAGGGTGACCCCAAGGACACATTCCGCGTACCCCAAGGACGACAGGCCGGGCCCCCAATGACAAACAGCGCCCCGAGTGCGACCGGACACCAAACGGATCGAGCCAAGGACCACATGCCGCGGACCGCCAATTACAAGGCATGTAGGGGGTACCCCAAAGTACCACAGGCCCCCAAGGACCTTCATTCCCCGTACCCAAACAGCCAACAGGAGCGACCCACAAGGACCAGAGGAGAAGGAGGGGAACCCACCCAAGGCACAAGGACGGAGAGACCCCAAGGCACAAGCAGGAGGGGACCCAGGAGGACCAAGGCCGAGGACCCCACAGTAGCGACCCCAAGGCACAAGCAGGGAGGGGAACCCCCAAGGGACCACAGGCCCGGACCCCAAAAGCCAACAGGAGCTACCCCAATTACCATATTATCATTATTTTAACCCCACCCAATTCACAATTACCTTATATACCCAATTCACATCATTATTTTACCCACGATTACCATATTCCTCTTCCGCCCAACATTATCTACCCCAATTAACCAATCATTATTTTTACCCCGATACCACATTCTCTTACCCCAAATTAGTACCCCAATACAATCAGTTTGACCACAAATACCACATGTCCCCTTACCCCAAACCATGATCTACCCCTATTCACAATCATTATTCTGTACACCGATTGCACATTCATTTACCCCAATCAAACATTATTCTTACCCCCCCCCCAAATTCACAAAATTATTCTACCCAATTACCCAATACCACATTCCTCTTACCCCAAGTACCACATTCCCCTTACGGCCAACATTATATACACCAATTAACCAAATCATTTTTACTCCCCAATAACCACATTCCCCTTACCCCAACATTATCTCCCACCTTCACAATCATATTTTACCCCAATACCACATTCTCTTACCCCAATTACAAACATAATTCTTACCCCAATTACACATTCCCTATACCCCAAAACATTATATACCCCAATCACAATAATTATCGATCCCAATTACACATTCCTCTTATCCAATTGCAAGCAATGTATTTTTACACCAATTAACCCATTCCCCTTACCCCAAACATTATCTACCCATTACACATTATCAATTATTTTAACCCAATTAACACATTCCTTTACCCCAATTACCACACTCAATTATTTAACCCCAATTACCACATTCCCCCTTACCCCAACATCCAAATTAGCTACCCCCATTACCAAATTATAAATTAGTTTAACCCCCAAGTCACAATTACAGCTCATACCATTCTATACCCCAATTCACACAATCATATTTGTACCCCGATTACCACATCCTGTACCCAAACATTATATACCCACAATTCCCCCCCCCCCAACAATCATTTACACGCAATGACCACATTCCCTACCCCAAACAGGATCTACCCCATACACAATCATTATTTTTACCAAGTGAGTTACACAATCATCTTTACCCAATACAAACATATTCTACCCCACATTACCACATTCCTCTTACCCCACATTATCGACCCAATTCACAATGCATATTATTACCCGATTACTTACAACATTCTCTACCCAAGCATTATCTACCCACAAATATTCACAATCATGTGATATACCCCGATACCACATTCCTCTTACCCCAACATTATCTACCCCAATTCACAATTCATTATTGTTTACCCCGAGGACCACAGGCCGCGACACCAACAAGAGACCCCAAGAACAAGCAGGGGGACCCCAAGTGACCCACAGGCCGGACCCCACAGGAAGCGACCCCAGGCAAACAGGAGGGACCCCAAGACCAAAATGGCCGCGGACCCCAAGGACAAACAGGAGGCGACCCCAAGGACCACAGGCCGGGACCCCAACATGAGAGACCCCAAGGGCACAATAAGTGTGACCACCAGAGTACCACAGGGCCCCGGAGACCACAGAGCTACCCCAAGGCACAAGCAGTATTGTTACCCCATGACCACAGGCCTCGGACCCCAACAGGATCTACCCCCAATTCCACAAGCAGGAGGTGTGACCACGATTACCACATTTCCTATTACCCAACTTATTACCCCAATTCACAATCATTTTACCCCAAATTACCACATTGCCCTTACCCAACAGTAGCTGACCCCAATTCACAATCATTATTATGACCCCGATTACAAAATTCCTGCTTTACCACAAACATTATCTACCCCAATTCACAAATCATTATTTTTACCCCGAATTACCACATTCTCTTACCCCAACATTATTACCCCAATAACCCAATCATTATTTTACCACGATTTTTTTTGGAGGCACATGAGCAGAAGGAGAGACGACCCACTATCCTTAATGCTTTGACTAAAGACTTGGAGTGTGGAATGATAATGTCGTCTATCTCACTGCCACCTATCCCATCTCACCCAAATTCGCGCTGTTCTCCCTATACAAGGGTAGGTGTCAACGATTCACATTTTGTAGGCACATGAGCAGAAGAAGGAGAGGAGACGACCCCAACGATCGTTAATGCTTGACTAAAGTGGAGTGTGGAATGGTATGTCTTCTATATCACTGCACTATCCCTATCTCACACATTTCGCTGTTGCTCCCTCTCGGGTGTCCACGACTTTGCCTGTTTGGAGGTCGGCCCGATGAGCCGAAGCGCAAGCCGGCGCGCGCGCTCTCTTAAGCTTGACGCTACCGATGGATGTGTGGACCTGAGATACGCTTCTATCTCGCTGCACCTATCCTCTCTCGCATTCGCTGTTCGCGGTTTTCGCTGTTCTCGGCTCGGTGGGGTACAGACGTGGCTCGTGTGACTTGGGGGGAGCCGGCGCGGAACATGCGCGCGCAAGGCACAAGGACAGGAGCGGACCAGGAGCGACCCCAAGGCACAAGCAGGAGGGGACCCCGAGGACCACAGGCCGCGGACCCCAGAGAGCGACCCCAAGGCACAAGCAGGTAGGGGACCCAGAGACCACAGGCGCGGCGGACCACAACAGGAGAGACCCCAGGCACAGAGCAGGGGACCCAAGGACACACAGGCCCCCGGACCCCAACCGGAGCTACCCCAAGGCACAAGCAGGAGGGGACCCCAGACCACAGGCCGCGGACCCCAAGTAGGACAGGCCGCTGCCCACAAGGACAAACAGGCTACCCTGATTCTAACCTTACACTCACCAGGATCTAGCCAAATACCAAAGTCCGCTTACCCAATACAAGCAGGAGGTGGGACCCCAAGGGAACCACAGGCCCCCAAGACCGCATGCCCGGACCCAACAGGAGCGACCCAATGACACAGGAGCAAGGAGGTGAACCCAAGGACCAAGGCCCCGGGACCCCAAGGAACACAGCAAGGAGGGGAACCCCAAGGGACAAAGACCAGGACCCCAAGGACCAAGTAGGGGAGCCCCAAGTACCACCGGCACCTGGACACAACAGCCAACATTGATCGACCCCACAGGACCAGATAGAATTATGTAACCCCACCCAAGTCACAAGTGACATAGAGACCCCACTGCACAAGCATTATTTGTACCCCGAAGTACCACAGTATCTTACCCCCAACAGGAGCGACCCCAAGGCAAAGAGGAGGGGAACCCCAAGGACCCACAGGCCCCGGATCCCGACAGTCCAACAGGGGATCGACCCTCATACAGAGTGATCAATTAGGTTTGTAACCAACCCAATTGCACAATACATATCTACCCCAATTCACATCATTATTTTACAACGATTACCAATTCCTCTTCCCCCAACATTATATACCACCAATCACAAACTAATTATTTTTACTCCGATTACCAACATTACTCTACAACAACTTTAGATACCCCCACATTCACAATCAGTTTTACCCCAATTACCCCACATTCCCCGTACCCCAACATTATCTACCCATCACCACAGATCATTATTTTAACCCCGATTGACCACATTCCCTTACCCAATACACACATTATTTCTACCCAAGTCACAAAACATTTACCCATACCCAAATTACCCCAAACATCCACATAGTCTACCCCACGACCATATTACCCACTATTGTTACCCACATTACGCCAACCATTAAGTCTACCCCAATTCACAATCATCATTTTTACCCCGAACCACATTACTCTTACCTCAGCATATGCGACCCCAAGTCACAATCATTATTTTTACCCCGATTACCAACATTCCTCTGACCCAATACAAACATAATTCACCCCAATTCCACAATCATGACTATTACCCCAACATGATCTACCCCATTCGCATCAGTACATCCCAATTACCAGTCCTAATATCCCAATTCACAAGCATTAGTGTACCCGCAATTACACACATTCCCCTTACCCACATTATTCTACCCCAATCACAATCATAGTTGTTACCCCGATGACAACAGTACTCATTTACCCCAATTTACAAAACAGTTATGCGGACCCTCAAGTACAAGGTCCTCTTACAGATTCGTGACCCAATTCACATCAGGTGGAACCCAATTACCACCATTCCCGTACCCCAACATTATCTACCCCAATTCACAATCATTATTTTTACCCGATTACAACATTCCTCTTACCCCAACATTATCTACCCCAATTCACAATCATTATTTTTACCCCGATTACCACATTCCTCTGACCCCAACATTATCTACCCCAATTAACAATCATTATTTTACCCGATTTTTTTGTAGGCACATGAGCAGAAGGAGAGACGACCCCCAAACTATCCTTAATGCTTTGACTAAAGATGGAGTGTGGAATGATAATGTCTTCTATCTCACTGCACCTATCCCTATCTCACCCAAATTTCGCTGTTCTCCCTATACAAGGGTAGGTGTCAACGATTTCACATTTTTTGTAGGCACATGAGCAGAAGGAGAGACGACCCCAACTATCGTTAATGCTTTGACTAAAGTTGGAGTGTGGAATGGTAATGTCTTCTATCTCACTGCACCTATCCCTATCTCACCCAAATTTCGCTGTTCTCCCTATACAAGGGTAGTGTCAACGATTTCACATTTTTTGTAGGCACATGAGCAGAAGGAGAGACGACCCCAACTATCGTTAATGCTTTGACTAAAGTTGGAGTGTGGAATGGTAATGTCTTCTATCTCACTGCACCTATCCCTATCTCACCCAAATTTCGCTGTTCCCCTATACAAGGGTGTCAACGATTTCACATTTTTGTAGGGACATGAGCAGAAGGAGAGACGACCCAACTATCCTTAAGGCGTTGACTAAAGATGGAGTGTGGAATGATAATGTCTTCTATCTCGCTGCACCTATCCCTATCTCACCAAAATTTCGCTGTTCTCGGTTTTTCGCTGTTCTCGCTCGGGGCGCGGCGCGTTTGCAGAAGGAGTAGAAGTGGGAGAAAAGTCGTTGAGAAAACAGGGAGGTATATATAAACAGGATTCACAGGACATTAGCGCAGGAGCTAACAGCAGAGATCAGTATTTACGACGATAGCACAGTCGCTAGGGGACCCCAACATGATCAACGCCCAATTCACACAGAGTTTTTATTTACCCGCGCATACCACATTCCTCCTTACAACAGAGAGACCACCCCACGCACAAGCAGACCCCAAAGACCACAGGACCGCTGACACCTACACAGGAGCGACACCCAAAGGACACAGATAGTAGACCCGGACCACAGCGCGACCCCATACAAAACATTATCTACACCAGTACACACATTCCTCTTACCCAACATTATCTACCCCAATCACAATCATTATTAGTTACCCCGATTACACAACATGCCTCTTACCCCCAACCTTATCTACCCCAATTCACAATCATTATTTTTACCCCGATTACCACATTCCTCTTACCCCAACATTATCTACCCCAATTCACAATCATTATTTTTACCCCGATTTTTTTGTAGGCACATGAGCAGAAGGAGAGACGACCCAACTATCCTTAATGCTTTGACTAAAGATGGAGTGTGGAATGATAATGTATTCTATCTCACTGCACCTATCCCTATCTCACCCAAATTTCGCTGTTCTCCCTATACAAGGGTAGGTGTCAACGATTTCACATTTTTTGTAGGTACATGAGCAGAAGGAGAGACGACCCCAACTATCGTTAATGCTTTGACTAAAGTTGGAGTGTGGAATGGTAATGTCTTCTATCTCACTGCACCTATCCCTATCTCACCCAAATTTCGCTGTTCTCCCTATACAAGGGTGTCAACGATTTCACATTTTTTGTAGGCACATGAGCAGAAGGAGAGACGACCCAACTATCCTTAAGGCTTTGACTAAAGATGGAGTGTGGAATGATAATGTCTTCTATCTCGCTGCACCTATCCCTATCTCACCCAAATTTCGCTGTTCTCGGTTTTCGCTGTTCTCGGCTCGGTGGGGTTAAAATAATTGATAATGTGGTAATTGGGGTGGATAACCTTATAACATTATATACCCCAATTCACAATTACATTATCTACCATTATCTACCCCAATTCACAATCATTATTTTTACCCCGATTACCACATTCCTCTTACCCCAACATTATCTACCCCAATTCACAATCATTATTTTTACCCCAATTACCACATTCCTTACCCCAACATTATATACCCCAATTCACAATCATTTTTACCCCAATTACCACATTCCCCTTACCCTAACATTATCTACCTCAATTCACAATCATTATTTTTACCCCAATTACCACATTCCTCTTACCCCAATTACTACATTCCTCTTCCCCCAATTACAAACATTCTACCCCTATTCTACCTTACCCCAACATTATCTATCCCAATTACCACATTCCTCTTACCCCAATTACAAGCATTATTTTTACCCCAATTACCACATTCCCCCAATTACCTCATTCCCCTTACCCCAACATTATCTACCCCAATTACCACATTATCAATTATTTTAACCCCAATTACCACATTCCCCTTACCCCAATTACCAATTATTTTACCCCAATTACCACATTCCCCTTACCCCAACATCCAACATTAATCTACCCCAATTACCATATTATCAATTATTTTAACCCACCCAATTCACAATTACATTATCTACCCCAATTCACAATCATTATTTTTACCCCGATTACCACATTCCTCTTACCCCAACATTATCTACCCCAATTCACAATCATTATTTTAACCCCAATTACCACTTTCCCCTTACCCCAACATCCAACATTATCTACCCCAATTACATATTATCAATTATCCCACCCAGTTATCATGATTAATCATAAGATCTACCCCATTGCATCGAGTTCTTATTCTTTTTACCGCATTACCACTTCCTTGTCCTCCAATCATTATCTACACGGTCATATTTCAAATCATTTATTTTCCCGATTAACACATTCCTCTTACCCTGCAGCATTATTTTACCCCCCAATTACCACATTCCCCCAATTACTTCATTCCCCTTACCCCCCAACATTATCTACCCCAATTACCACATTCTCAATTATTTTACCCCAATTACCACATTCCCTTACTATATACCCACATTCGCTGTTCTACCCTCTATTACAAGGGTGTCAACGATTTCACTTTTTTGTAGGACAATGAGGCAGAAGGAGAAAAGAGCGACCCCCCAACTATCCTAAGGCTTGACTAAAGATGGGAGTGTGAATGATAATGTCTTCTATCTCGATGCACACCTATCCCTATCTTCACCCAAATTTCGATGTTCTCATCCCCTTACCCCAACATTATCTACCCAATGTACCACATTACTCATTTATCTAACCCCAATTACACATTCCTGTTACCCCAATTACACAGCAAGTACTTTTAACCCAATACATCATCCCCTTACCCCACATCAACATTATCGACCCCAATACCACATTATCAATTATTTTAACCCCAATTAACCCATCATTTACCCAATTACATCAATATCTACACCAATTAACACAATTCCATGCAACCATACATCCAAAATTATATACAAAATTCACAATCATTATTTTTACCCGATAACACATTCGCTTACCCCACATTATCTACCCCAATTCACAATCATTATTTTACCCCGATTACCACATTCCTCTTACCCAAACATTATATACCCCCATTCACATCATTGTACCTCCAATTACACTATCTGTACACCCAACATTATCTACCCCAATTCACAATCATTATTTTTACCCGATTACCACATTCCTCTTACCCCAATTACAAACATTATTCTACCCCAATTACCACATTCCTCTTACCCCAACATTATCTACCCCAATTCACAATCGACCGAGGCGACCGGACACCAACAGAGCGAGCCAAGGACCACAGGCCGAAGGACCCCAAGGACAAGCAGATAGGGGACCCCAGGACCACAGGGCACCAAGGACCGTCCAACATTATCTACCCCAATTACCATATTATCAATTATTTTAACCCCAAATACCACATTCCCCTTACGCCAACATTATCTACCCCAATTACCACATTCCTCTTACCCCAATTACAAACATTCTACCTTAACCCAATTACAATTATTATTTTTACCCCAAGTATTGATGCCCAATTAACCTTACATTCCTCTTACCCCAATTACTAGGACTCACTGCCCAGTACAACTCTGCTGACACAAACTAGAAATATGAGCACAACAAATTCTCAATCTTGTTAACTTGGCCATTGCAATAGCTTCCTTCACCACTGCTTTTGCCTTCTCCTATATAAGTGTATATACAGTATGAACAACAGTATGATGGTAGGGACGCAAACCTCTTCTTCTTCAGAGAAAATCCGCAGGACTCCGACAGTGAGGTGGAACTTCTCAGGTAGCTGGAACACATCTTCACAAATCCCTCTCTCCTGAGAACACATTTCATATCACAGTCAGTCAGTCGTGAGTTGCTTACTCTTCTGCAGGAGTCCAGTACAGAAGATTTGAACAGCGAGACTCTGTCTCTGATGTGGGGCACAGTGAGAGGGATGCTGATGAAGTGTGTGGGTTTCTCCTTCTCTCTGTTGGTCCATTCATTCCCCTTACCCCAACATTATATACCCCAATTCACAATCATTTTTACCCCAATTACCACATTCCCCTTACCCCAACATTATCTACCCCATTATCTACCCCAATTCACAATCATTATTTTTACCCCAATTACCACATTCCTCTTACCCCAATTACTACATTCCTCTTCCCCCAATTACAAACATTCTACCCCTATTCTACCTTACCCCAACATTATCTATCCCAATTACCACATTCCTCTTACCCCAATTACAAGCATTATTTTTACCCCAATTACCACATTCCCCCAATTACCTCATTCCCCTTACCCCAACATTATCTTACCCCAATTTCCATTCCTCTTACATTACAATTATTTTTACCCCAATTACCACATTCCCCTTACCCCAACATATCTACCCAATTACCACATTACACTATTCATACTATCAATTATAACCCCAAAAACACTTCCCCTTACGCCAACATTATCTACCCCAATTACCACATTCCTTTTACCCCAATTACAAACATTCTACCTTAACCCAATTACAATTATTATTTTTACCCCAAGTATTGATGCCCAATTAACCTTACATTCCTCTTACCCCAATTACTAGGACTCACTGCCCCAGTACAACTCTGCTGACACAAACTAGAAATATGAGCACAACAAATTCTCAATCTTGTTAACTTGGCCATTGCAATAGCTTCCTTCACCACTGCTTTGCCTTCTCCTATATAAGTGTATATACAGTATGAACAACAGTATGATGGTAGGGACGCAAACCTCTTCTTCTTCAGAGAAAATCCGCAGGACTCCGACAGTGAGGTGGAACTTCTCAGGTAGCCAATTATATTTTTACCCCAAGTATTGATGCCAATTAACCTTACATTCCTCTTACACCAATACTAGGACTCACTGCCCAGTACAACTCTGCTGACACAAACTAGAAATATGAGCACAACAAATTCTCAATCTTGTTAACTTGGCCATGCAAATAGCTTCCTCACCACTGCTTTTGCCTTCTCACTATATAAGTGATATACAGTAGAACAACAGTATGATGGTAGGGACGCAAACCTCTTCTCTTCAGAGAAAATCCCGCATGACTCCGACAGTGAGGTGGAACTTCTCAGGTAGCGTTACGGGTGCACACATGATGAGATGCTATTGACAAATAGCCTAATGGTCCATTTTATTATGTGTATATACCCTACTTCAGAAGTGAACCATAAACATGACACAAGATTGTGTGTGTCTTACAAGGTCTTGTCATGGTATGCATCTTGTTATCTCTCTACATCTGGTGAGCAACCAGGTAAAAAGTAAGTGTTTAGGTACAGCTAGATAGTATCGCTATTCCAACCTCCAACTATAGTCAAAGTGTTAGGCATTGTTGGTTTGTCGTTTCGTTTACTCATGTGCGTACAACAAATGCAAAACTGTTCAAACCCTTGTTGTAAAGGGTGGTAAAGAAGGAAATTGAAGAAAAATAAGTGTTTAGGTACAGCTAGATAGTTTTGCTATTCCAACCTCCAACTATAGTCAAACTGTTAGGCATTGTTTGTTTGTCCTTTCGTTTACTCATGTGCATTGTGAGAAGCACATAGGCACTGGATATTTGAAAAACTTTATGGCCTCCTGAGCCAATGAAGGATATTCAGGGCTGCACCTTACTCCAGGAGTGAACCACAAACATGACATGAAATTAAGTCTTACAAGGTCTTGTCACAGTGTCTAGTTGTCTCTCTCCATCTGGTGACCCACCAGGTAACAGCTGCAACCTGGTTAAGAGATGTATGTTACTCACAAACTCAAGGCCTTCTGCTCTATTCCTACACCACCTAATATGGTTTTCGTATGTAGTTCTGGTCAATGACAGCAACAGTAACTCGCGGTCACTCTGTAAGTTCAACACATGTTGTGCAACCGCAGGCTTGTCACTTCACCAACCTCCTTGTGTTGTTTGAGACTGGTCGGTCGCCTGGAATTTGTCAGCATGGGTATATACAGTCTTACAGACTTGATTTTAAGGCACATGGTCTTTATAATGCATCAAGGTGCCTTGGACTGTCAAATTTTGCCATTGACTATAACCCTTCCTATATTTTGATATGTTTGATGTATGTATAGAACTGCCTGTTGTCTTTAGGTAGCTGGTGTTTCGTTTCCCCTCGTGTTAACCAGAATGTTTCACACATTCAGTTAGGATCTCTTGTTCATAGGCAGTAGTACGTACCTCTCTATTCAGTAGATATTTACGTATATATATCCAGAACAGCAGTGTTCTAAAGTGTTCAGCAATGAGTTTTTCAGGTGTCCAACACCAATTATTTCATTCAGCACCATGTTGTATCATGGGCCTAATTCCTTGACCCCAGAACTATTCCACTGGCTCTAATAAAATTTCAGTTGGTATGAATAATTTTTGTAAATTCTGGCTTACGAATTTTCACCGCTGTACATGAGGTAATTTTCTGTACTTTTTTTCTCTTGCAGGCATGGTTGGAAGCCCCTCTGCTCAAGCTGTAGCTGTTGATTCAGCTACATAGACACTGGATATCCATGAGTTAATCGTGG
>CASHTH010002566.1:0-31017 GCA_030341885.1 Geodia barretti | reverse complement strand
AAGTAGGCGCCGATCGAGGGAACTACGCGGATTTAGAAAGCGCGGGCCCACGGGCTGAAGCGTTGTCCGAGCGTTAGCGAGGACGCTACTAGGGGCCTGAGGCTTTACTAATCGCCGTGGTTTTCGAGAATTGCGCCTACCTGATTTAGAGCCATGGCAACCCAGCGTCCTTCAATGCGAAAGACGCCAAGCGTGCGGTGAGACGGAAGACGGCTTCTGAGCGGTTCTTATCTCACGAAAGCCACGGTACTCGGTCTTCTAGGCAGGTAGACGGCGCATGACTACTGAGAGACCTGGCTTACAGCTCCAGCGCACGCGCACACTGGCTATGCGAAAAGAAAGCACGCAGCGACCCCGCGCATTTTGGTGCGTACAGCTAGCCGGCAGAGCCAACTCACTCTGTTAGCTTGCCTGCAGTTAGGTTGCTGCAGATTAGGGAGCAGCCAGTAGATAGGGACCTGCCGGATCTTGCAGGATCCGCCACCGATACGCTCTATTATATTGGAGATGCAAGAAGCTAGGATTAGCGTCTGTCTTGAATTTCTGTCTGTGTTGTGAGCCACGGTTGCTGCGCATGACATACACAATGGACATGTGCCTCGGGGAGGATTTCGATATGTGTAGAAGTCCGCTGATCAGTCAGCGGAATACTAAGTGAAATAGGACTCCTCGTATGCTTGACAATCAGATTTATCAGAACTCACTAGAGGTCCTGGCTCTAAGTGTTGTCGATGACTGTACTATCGTACAGTTACTGTGTGGCTGTCATTGTTTGTGAGGTGGAGTTGATGCTGGGTGTGTGGGGAGAGTGACTGAGCATAAAAGACTCTTTACGCCACCGGTCCCGGTTTCTCAAGGCTGGCACCAGTGTGTCCTACTATCATGTCATGTCCATGTGTATTTGTGTATTGTGTTTTGATGGGATATTTTGGGTTGTAAATATGGTGTGGTCGGTTTTTATTTATTTCTCTATCTATCTACTACTATCCATCTATCTAGCCTATGGCTTGCGTATGCTATGTAGCTATAATTCATGTAACTCGAAGAATCTCTCGTCTCTCTCTTCTACTCTTCCAGATACACACTCAATGGTAGCAAAGACCAATAAAACTGTACACCACTCACTGTAATACATATACACTCACAAATAGGCAACATAGCAACTAGCATGAAATAATGTGCACTCACTTGGATAGTAAATGCCAAAAACTGAGACAGATGCGAATAGTGTTTGTAGCGCTATCTAGATGCAACATCTGGAAGAGTCCTTCAACCGCTCCAGTAAAATCTTTTTGGACTTGTTGGTGCTTGCTTTTTGGGAAGTGGAACAACTCATGAGGGATGTTTTTAGGGTTCTTTGTGAAACGATATTTTTTTGTGTTTTTGTTTTGTTGATTTTGAATTTTTTTTGTTGTTTTTGCTTTTTTTTCTTTTTTTAGTTTTTTTTTTTTTTTTTTTTTCTTTTGTTTTTGTGTTTTGGATTTTTTTTGAACGGGGCGGTTGTGCCTGTTGTGGACGGGCCGGGTGGGGGGTGGTTTCGGCGCATTGGGGGAAGGGGGGTGTTTGAAGGGGTGGGGGGGGGTGGGTGGGGGGGGGGGGGTGTTGGGGAAGTTGGGTGGGGGAGGGGAGAGGCGGGGGGTGGGTTTGGAGTGTGGATGAAAATGGGGTGGGAGTGATGTGCGGGGGGGGTTGGGGGCGTGGGGAGGAGGTGAAAGGGGGGGGGGGGTGGGGATGGGGGGGGTCGACGTGGTTTTTTCGAATTTTGATTGGAAAATTCGATACAATGTGGCCATTGGTATGGAATTCCAAAGTGTTAATAAGCTGATCCATCCAAAGTGACCGGTCGAAAGGATCATAGAGTCATTAAGATACCGAACAAGACGAGAGTATCGACTTAATGTTGCTGTTTTATACAGACAAGCAAGAGCATTGTGGTCTTGTCCAACATCCTTGCTGATATCAGTTACACTGACTCTCCGGCTGGCATCTGATAGGATGCTTTGGTGATTAAATGACAGACTTAAACTATAATCTGCAGAGAAAATCAAAGTCTTAGATTCATACATGGCTTTTACTACACCCATTAGCTAAATGAAAGGCCTGCACTCCCGAAACCTCTGGGAGCCACGTGTGCACTTATTAAACACATATATGTTCAAATCGCTATAGGTGAGAATTCACATCACGCAGAGTAGCAGAAACCTACGACTAGTTAAATTAGGTTTCTGCTACTCTGCGTGATATAAATGTGAATTCTCATATATAGCAATTTGGTTACTACAGCTTTTTGGCCGCTCACTTTGTTGATGAGAATAAGGGTTGTTGGGGAAGAGAATAAACAAAGAGCAGATATTTAAGAGAATAGTGACCATCATTGTCGTCCAGGCCTGTCTCGTGTGCCAACCGGGCGCAAACTGCAGGCGGACGCGGGTTTTAGCTGTAGCTAGGTAAATAGCGCATGCGCGTAAAACGCGCCAGTCTCGCCGCAAAATAGCATTGCAGTGCCTCTAGCTCCAACTACATGCCTTTTCGGACGGACAAAAATAGGGGAAGTCGTGACAACAACGACAAAGGGCGGCTGGTAAGCGTGTTTTGCTGCCCGCGTACTGACTCGGAGACAGACCAAGCGAGGCACTCACTTCGCAGTCCTTTGAGACTGACTGAGTTTGTTTGGACGAGTTTTGCTACAGGGTCTCTGCTATGATTATAATTTTTGTACCACTGACAGAAATAGCTTCTACCCTTTCATTACTATATACACGTTCGTAGGCGTCAAGGGGTAAACTTGCACATGCATGCGCATAATCTAGCGCAGCGCCCCTCTCTGGCGTAGCCAGCGCGCGCTGAAGAAGGCAGGCTACGCCAGACTAGATGCATCTCGGGTGAAGTCAGTAAACAGGCTACTAGTATGTTATCCTATCGTAGCTGTAAGCGCGCTATACAATAGGATAGAACGAGGGATAGAGCAATGCCACCGTCATTCGCGGATCTGGTAGCATAGTGTTGCAATGCGATATATAGAGGTCTCGCTGCGCGGGTTCCCTGCGAGCGCATTGGGTAGCTGGGTAATGCGATCGGTGTTGGTGTTAGAAACCGACTACAACTTCGATAAGCTTTTGTATAGACCTCTACACCTAGCTAAACCAGCAATGCCGACGTTAGCTCGACTGGCGTCGCCCTGGGCATGCGCAAAGAGAGTAGCTACGCGTAGTTTCGTTGAGCAGTCTGCGTCGACCGTAGAGGATCATGCAGCACTGGCGGATCGTTCTCTTTAGCCTGTACATAGTACATCAAGTGCCACTTTACTGCGAAGGTGAGCGCGGGGGTGGTTTCAGTTTCACTAATGTGTACACGCACTTAGCTAGCTACGTGAAAATTGTTTTAGTGCAAGAGATTGCCTCAAACTGGCTGCTGAGTGTCACAGTGATTGCTATTGGTGGGGTTGAGTTTGAGGTGATACTCTACTATGTTTATTCCGCAGTCCAAAGTGTAATTATACTTAGGTGGCAGCTATAACACTAGAACCATTGACCAATGAGTGGGACATGTAACTTCAGATATACATGTGTCTGTCTCAACTCCCCTCAACTTATATGCCCCTTCCACCAGTGACACCACGCGCAACACTTACTAGTTGGTTAATTCAAGCGTTAATGAATGGCTATAATAGTAGGGTGAAAAATGAGTTACTGTTCCTATAGTGACTAACTCTCTTTCTGGCTCTGATGGGGCTTATTCAAGCAACCCTGGTCAGTTTATGTTAACAGATTTAGATTGACTTTTTGGTATAGCGGTTTTTTGGGGTGCTACTGCATGCCTTGTTTTGTAGCTTGACTACAATTTTAACCCTTTGGACGCCATGGGTAGCCATCTCTTTAAATAAGCAGAAGATCATGTATAAAGTATTAGCGCCTAGTATTATAACCCATATATAAAATCCTATGGACATATAGAGGCTCTGTACACATTTATAATTATGTCCGTGGCTAGTTAGGTGTTAATTAAGTTTGCTCCCGTTATTTTAATGCATAAATAAGAATTGTAAGAAAGTGTAGGGTAGTGTAAAAGATTTGTGTCCCTGTTCTCATGTTCACATAACCTGAACTTCCGGAACATGGGGAATAAACAAGGTTTAATATCGAACATTTTAATCAGAGATTGCTATGCACCACTTAAACCTACAAAGTGTGGTTGCTTTTAATGCACTCTCATGTGTTTTTGTATGTATGTGTGTGGTTTTGGTTTTGTTGTTGTTATGTGTGCAATTCCACTGTTATCTTTATAATAGTTAGACGCTGATTCGAGGTAACTACGCGCAGTAAAAAGCCGAGAGCCCCGGCATTGTGGCGCCCCGAGCGCAGCGAGGGCGCTACCCCCGGGGCACGAGGCTTTCTACCGGCGCGTGGTTACCGAGGAATCAGCGTCTAACTATTTTAGAGTGAGCGCTTCACGTTGAGCGCTCTGGCTTTCCTGTTTGTTCGTATGGCGGAGCGCGTCTAACGAAACCTTGATGAAGACAGGCTCAGAGCGCCAGAAAATGCAGTGCAAGAAGAGGTAGCGAAGTGGCCGCGGTAGCGACTCCGCCTTCTTTTTCTGGTTGTGCTCGACGGTCTGCGCGCAGGGGGGTCTGCGCGTGCGCGTGGACGACGCGTCAATGTAGATTCAGTTGTTGATCTTGTTGTTTACATGTACATTTTGTTATGTTTTCCTGTTTTATCTGTAGATTTTGTAGTTTGTGTAGGTTTACTACATGTAGTAAACCCCGTCGAGGTTTACTATGGGAAATAGTAAACCTCGGCTTTGCAATCTGATTGGTCAATTCGAACCTAGCTCACTCTAAATCTGGTTGTACCAGCATATGTGGTTTGTTGTGGGCACTACCAACACCTGACACATCATGCCATATGCAATTGCATGTGTATTCACGAGGTGTTAGCTGCCCAGCTAGCTACTCATGTGTCCCATCTAACCACTGCTGCACAGAACTGATACGGCTATGCAAGTATAATAAAGCTACATACATGCAGTATAGTAAGGTATGTGCACGTGTGAGCATAAAACAAGCTGCGGATCAACAACACTGTACAATCATTCTATGGAACAAAAACTAAGGGGAACGTGGGAGAGGCTGTGCAGCCCCTCGAATTGGTGTAGCTATTATGTATTGTATAATCGTAGTGTTGCTATATTTCTACTGCTTTACCTTCTCTAAGAGATGAATGATTGTCCACTTGTGGTGTAAGACCACAGATTATTTTCTCCACCGACATAATCTGCAGGTTTGGAATTGACTCTATCTGGTATTGCTCTGGAAGGGACACACATTAAGATCACTGATATTGGTCAGAGCAGTGAGAGTGGTCTCGTCTGCTCATTTACGTCGTCTCAATACCTAAATAAATTCGGTTGGGATCACAAACTTACACAAAACGAAATTGGAGACAGGGAATTGGGAACAAAAGGATGGTCATCTGAAAGTGGGCGCCTGAATCGTCGTCAATGGTTGATACTCTTTAGAACACCAGGCAGCAGAGCCATGGAAGGAATTTTTACTTGCAACACAGATGAAGGCTCTGTCTCTGTCAACATCTCTCACCCCAGTGAGTCTTAATCTGTAACTACATGCACGTCGAACAATTGTGATGTCACATCATGAAAAAGAAGGCGGACAAGAATATGCCTACACCCAGACACTGCATAGTCGCAAAGAACTGTTCTAACTGGTTTTGCTCTCACGTAGAGAATGCATGGAGGAGGGATATGCTAATAAGCAAAACCTGAAAATCTGACTCTTCACGAGCATTATTAGAGAGTCGGTAGACTCTCTATCTATATATAGGGATGACACGGGTGAAATCTCACGTGATCCGCGTACAAAACGACTAAAAACTCGGTGAGAATCACTCCCTAGGCCTTCAAAACATACTAGCAATAGTCTACGGGCCCATATCTACCTATACATGTTCCCAAAGACCTCGCACCTTCAGTCGTCCACGCGAGAATTCGCTCATACGCGATTTCACGATTTTCGTGTCATCATATTCTTCATCTTCTTTTTCTTCTTCTTCTTTAAACCCGCTATCTCCTTACCAGTACCAGTTCAAGCACTGATTTTTTCACTAAAGGTCTCCAATTTCGCCGGAGGTGTGCACGGACATCAAGCAATCGTTTCTTTCTTGCCGCTAGTCACTACGGTAGATCATGGAGCTCTTCCATGGTCGACCTGAACAACGCCATTTGTTGCATCAGTGAGCCGCGCGCATGCGCCAGGCAGGGGCGTTGTCCAATGCGCTAGCGACCTTGCGAGTTGGAAGACCTGCAGAGGAACTCTAAGCCTCCAGTATCTTCTGTAAGTAAGTGTGCACATTTCCAACTGGTTGATTTGCACGAAGAGCAACTTGCCAGAGTCTGCGCGGTGTTACGCGAGCCTTGCGGGGCGCTCAGTAAAATGGGCCTTCATTGTTTACCAAAGCCTGCCCATGAAACCACAACCATGTGCAATAATCTAAGTATTATACATCCTTGTTGAAGACAATACATGAGGTGAATGCGGTATCTAGCCCCTGCTTCAGGCACTAGCAGCCCCATTAGCTACTACTTACAATTAATTTTGTCTATGGGTATATACAACATACCCATGAACATCAGAGTGACTGTAACAATAAATGTAGTATTGTTAAAAATAGTGGAAACAAGTGGAAAAATCATTTCTTCAAAATGAAAGGGGGATATAGGGATGGCTTGAAGCACTAAAAAGGAAGAAACAAGGGGTCAATACACAGAAAAGTTGCACAAAGCTACATGACACCATCCCTATATCTTTGTTTTATTGTTTATAAGCAAAGTTTAACAACAATATTATAACAACAAAGATATAGGGATGGCGTCATGTAGCTTTGTGCAACTTTTCTGTGTAATAACCCCTTGTTTCTTCCTTTTTGGTGCTTCAAGCCATCCCTATATCCCCCTTTCATTTTGAAGAAATGATTTTTTCACTTCCACCAAATTACCTGTGTCATGCAAGAGTACCAAACGTCGTAGGCAGGCGTTCTTAGTTAGTTTTGAGGCATTTTCTGTGTGGATGTTAATGAGTTTCGACATGTGCCATCCATACTATAGGGCGTCACCGATTCTTTGGTTATTATGCAGTATAGTTAGTATACAACCATTATTTATACAAACGTGTCTGTTTAGTCCTCAGTGTGGTAGTGACTTTCGAAGTAACAGACAAAAGAAATGGAGTTTTCAAAGTCAAATGTACTTTTACTGGCGGAGCAGTACTGACAATGTCCATCAGTGGGCCATTGGGTAGGCAGGAAGACTTGGATACCTCTGCAGTAGGCACACCTCAAAGGACAGGGAATGACTCATACTCTGCAGAGATCCTTCTTCAAGGTGGTAATAATAGCGACACATACATCTGTTTTTCTTCCAATATAGTGTCCAACTCATCTAGCAGTTCCTATCTGAAAGGTATTGGGTTATTTTTCTTATTACTTATGGTATAAGATCACCCATTTTCTCAGTGTCTTCAAACCCTATCATACTTTCTGTAAAGCAGAAATCAGCACAGTCAGTGATAGTGGAGTGGAGTCAGCCATCAGGAGGAGCCACAGTGACTGCATATGTAGTAAACTACAGTGATGGAGTTGATAAAATGACTGAGGATGTACCTGCACCTTCAACTAGCTCCTCCATAACAAACCTTACTAAACTGCCTTGAATACACTTTTATAGTCGAAGCAATATCAGAACACCTTTCCGGAGAGTCTGATATCCACACAATTGCTTTAGGTATTAAACCCGTACATCCTCGCATTTTTATCTACCTACATAGTTGTTTGCTCTTTTCAGGTGCCTCAGCACTTGCAGTGGACATTAGACCAGAAGTTATGAGTTCAACATCCATTATAGTCCGATGGACTGGTATGGCGGCCTGCAATAGTACCAGTCAGATAGTCAAATACAGGGTGAAGTACAAATCAGAGTCCAGTGGTATGGCACACAATACTGTCAATGAAACAAGAGAGGATATCTCACTGACTGGACTGGTACCCTACACACGTTACTCCGTTGAGGTGGCTGCAATGAATGAATAGGGAGAATTCGGCCCCTATAGCCCCTCAATTACATTGGAAACATTGGAAGATAGTAAGGTCCTTTTTTACTGGGAGATTTAACCTTTGTGATGAGCTTTGTACATGACGAAAGTGAGCAAAGAAATATTTTCTCTTCTCTCAGTTCCTGGTCCAGTTGGAAATCTCTCAGCATCCTCAACACTCTCAACAATTATATCTTTCCTGGCGTGCACCTATTTTGCCTAATGGTGTCATCATCGCATATGAGGTGTCCTACAGACCAGCAGACAATTCAGGTAATGAGCTCAGTCTGAACACCACTGATGTGGAGTCAAATTTCACAGCAGGGAATGATCTGGAGGGAGGGTCTGACTATATATTCTCTGTCAGAGCATACACTAGAGTTGGACCGGGAACAACGTCCTCTCTAAGAGCTTCCACACTTCTCCAGCTGGGTAACTAATAACTTACTTTTAGAAGCCCTAATTTCTACTCTCAAACTTGTTCAGGAACAGCAATTGATATTGTTGTGACGGTTGGCATAGTTGCATCTTTCGTGACAGCATTGTTTCTCATTTACATTGCTGTCATCATGCTGTACATCTACAAGTGAGTTAGGAACTTCTATTTTACACCCAACTATAAACTACACTCATAATTATTATTGCAGAAGGAGCAGGAGTAGAACTAAAAAACAAGACAAAAGCCACCAGAGTGCCACTGCTAGCAATCTACTCTCTCTTCCATATACTGAAACTCCAGATACTAATGCAAGCAGGGATATTACTAATGGTAAACCATATTTACACCTGCGTCATTTTTCTGTTAAATTCTTCGTTTCTTTTACAGCATTGAAAGTAACGCAAATATCCGAGGAGGACGAAGATTTCGAAGATATTTCATTTGACTCATACGATGCAGAAGCAGTGAAGGAAATCTCACCAACACATGAGACTGTTTTTGATTCCAAAATGACAAACCTAGTTTGTCCAGTACCTGCAGATGAATTTGGAGACTATGTTGCAAGATGTCATTCCAAGGACTTTAAAGCCCAATTTGTGGTATGAGCTGTCATTAAACTAAAAAGTGTTCATGAATCACTTTGGAACTTGTGTTCATTAGTGTTCACGAGTAGTACAAAGTGTGAGATCCAATAATGGACAATTTTGGTAATACTGTAAGCTCTATATTTGTTATACAGTCGTTACAACAGTATGATGAAGAGGTTCCCAAGACTCTAAGAAAGTTCAAACTCAACAGATTATCCAATTTTACTGTTTGTAAGTGGCCTAATAGTCTCTAATTGTACATAACATTATATCTACTAGGTGAAGACAACCGGGTAATACTCAAACCTATTCGTGGCCACTCAGATTATGAGGAAGACTTCATTAATGCCAGCTACATTGATGTCAGTGAATTGGTTCAGTGTGTATAAGTTCATCTTTTACACTGCCACATTATAGGGGTACAATAAAGAACAGCAATACATTGCAACACAAGGTATTTAATTACAACAGCACTATAGGCATTCACTTGTGTGGGTTTACTACAGGGCCACTGCCTAACACAACTGTTGACTTCTGGAGGATGGTGTGGCAGGAGAGGTCTCAGAGCATTGTGATGGTCACCAATCTGGTGGAGGGAAATAGGATCAAGTGTCACAAGTACTGGCCAGAGACTGGGACCTTGTCCTTTGGTCCCTTCAATGTCACCATCACAGGACAACAGATACTGGCTGACTACACTACTCGGGAATTTTCTGTTCAGGTACTACTGAATGAGGTCATGTACAGCTACCATCTGTCCTCCAATAATTACATTTTCCATGTATATAGTTCACAGAGAGCCCTGGAGGTATTCTAACTGTGACTCAGTTCCACTTCACAGACTGGCCTGAGTATAGGGTGCCTTACTCTGCCACTTCACTGCTAGTCTTCCTCAAGAAAGTGAAGAAACTTCATGAGTTATCAAAAGGACCAATGATTGTTCACTGCAGCAGGTATATACCTAATACAACACATTTTTGGAAGCGTACCTTTTCTCGTGTGTTTTCGCGCCTATTACGGTGCAGTGTGGCAGTGCGGGTCACAACATTATATAATGAATAATCGCCGCATAGGTAGACCAGCTTCACTCATTAGAGAAGAAAAATGTTTACATAGTGGAGGAAATGTTTACGTGATCCGTGAAAACATGCGCGAAATATTGAACTTCGCTCGCCAAAAAATGGTGATGCATTCTTTCTGGAAAGGATATTATTCAGGGGGGGATAAAAGTATGACAACTGTGTAATGCTGTAGCAAATTATACGCTCATTGACTTTTAGTGGCTTTATTACAATGTTAACGGAGTAAATGGAATAGGTGTGGTTTTTTTATACACAGTTCTGGTGTGGGGAGGACAGGGACTCTTATAACTATTGACTGTGTTCTTGAGCAGCTGAAAGAGGAGGAGAAGGTGGTGGATATAGCTGGTGTCATCATCCACCTCCGCACACAGAGAATGAAACTTGTTGAAAGTCTGGTTCTTTAGAGTGATTTCTTTTATCATCCAGTTTTCTACTTGTAAACACTATAGGAGCAGTATATCTTTGTCCATGATGCAATCCTAGAAGATTTGTTATGTGGAGACACACAAATTGATGCTCGAATTTTCCACAAATCTATGAGGAAAATAATTAACAGTCCACAAACGTATGTGACTGAATTTGAAAAACAGTTCAAGGTTAGTATAATTATGTATGTCTTTTCATCAGAGACATGGGGAATTATTGTAATTTTGCAGGTTCTTGAAAAGGTATCCCCTAAACCAGCAGAGGTTTCAAGAAAGGAAGCTCTTCGAAATGGAAATAAAAACCGCAATCTTCGGTACCTTCCATGTTAGTTGACTCTTACAACATCAATGAAAATGTATTAGTGTTCTCCTTCAGCTGACAGGTGGCGTGTGGCTTTGAGGGGAGGGAGTAATGACTACATTCATGCAGTTTTTGCTAGTGTATGTACAGCTTCATAGTGATCAGTGTCTCCATCAATATTTCTGTATTATTACAGGGCTACAAGCAAAAGAGAGCATTCATCATAGCTCAGAGTCCCATGGAGTCCACAGCCAGAGATTTCTGGAAGATGGTCCATGACAGGAAGTGTGGAGTCATTGTTATGCTATGTGACTTGGTGGAAGATGGACAGGTAGCAACACCATTGTTGTTAACCCTCGGCGCGCATGCGCAGCGAGGGTTACAGTAGTTTGGTTTGTCTGTCTGTCTGTCTGTCAGTCTGTCTGTTACTCTTCATCTCACTTCTCGAGTGTTCTTTCGTCTCACAAAGGATACCACCTACCGAACGGGCAATGAAGGTCAGAAATTTCGAACAGTTTTCTGCAAAGCTAGAGCGCTTCCACCATTGTACGGCTAATGCGTAGTCGGCCATTTTTATCGCTGCGGAAAATGCGCATGCGCTTATATTTAGCACAGGACCGGGTCTGCTTGCTCTGTGTATTTCGAAGGCACAAGAAGTCACAACGAAGGGCATGTATCGACTCTCGCATGCTAATCTACCACTGTAGCTAGCCCGTATCAGACTCTCTGCGAGCTATATAGTAGCGGGAGACCCCGCATACTAATATACCGCGCATGCGCAGTTCGCCGAGGGTTTGCATTTCAGTGCTTTTCATATTATACTATGACACAAAAACCACAGGAGATGTGTTATCAGTATTGGCCTCAGACAGGAATGGTTAAGTTTGGAGAGTATACAGTCGATTTGACAGAAGAACAGACAGTGATTGGATATACTATTCGTAAACTGAGTCTTTCAAATACTGAGGTAGGTATGTTAGTATAGAATTACTTAAATATCTCCTTCATGCTTTATAACAGTCTGGAAGTGCTCATCAGATTGTACAGCTGCACATAACTAACTGGAGTCCTGATGGTAGATGTCATAACCTCAGCACTGTTACAAGTGTGATAAGTCAGATGACAAACATCCAGATCACAACTGGCAACCCGTCCCATTGTAGTCCATTGCAGGTATAGTTGGCTAGCTATATATAGAGTATGGAAGGATGACTCAAACGTATTACTCGCATTCGTTTGTTGACGGGATTCTTACTTTTCCCACAGTGACACAGTGGGTAGGTCAGGGATGTTCTGTGCCATAGTCACCACCATTGAGAGGTGTAAGACAGAGGGAGTGGTGGATGTGTTCCAGGTGGTCAAGGCTCTCAGGGTACACAAACCTGGAGCTCTCCTCACTGTGGTGGGTTTGTCCATAAAAGTATAGTGACTGGCGCAGCAAATAATACTTTTCTCCTGATGTACTTCATATTGTTTAGTTGTTCTGTGTCTCACAGGCACACTACCGTTTGCTGTTTGAAGCAGTGTTGGTGTATCTGGACTCATTTGACACTTACAGCAGTTTTATTAGTGATAAGAACCCTTGAATTATAGCTATGGGTTAGTGATAATTATGTACGAATTTATGTTTGGTATATAGCACGGGTCATGTATTATAACAAGGTTGATCCATCTTTGACAATGTGCCTTTAGATTACGGATTCAGGACATCATGATCCCTTTTCTGCCAAGCATCTACTTAATGCTGACTAATTTTTAATTTTTCTACCTGCCCAACCTCAAAACTGGGACCAAAGACAAGTTGGTATACTGACCCTAGCCAACTACTTGGGCTTTTGCGTTCGTCCACGATCAACTATGGTATGCAGTTGAGCCTCTGTGCCAACTGTTCTAGAAGGCAGGCAATCAGTGGAAAGTCACTGGAGTTCATCCATGCAGACTATGGGGGGTTGTTCTTGGCTTGGCTCTGTGATGTGATCTAAAAGGGATTATCCAAAAACATTGCACGAAAGATGTTCGCTAGCCCAGGCAATACAAATTCCAAATATAATGATTCCAATTAATGCTGCACCACTTGCGCATTCCAAGTATAGCAGCAGTCTTGATTAAAGTTGGAACTGCAGATAATAAACACAAAGATAGAGGATTCTTGAAATTTTAAGAGAGGAAGAAGTATAACAGTCCTTCTTACTTGACTCAGCACCTAATGTAGCCACAGTAAGATAGGAGGCATTTCCAGGTCCCACTCTGGTGTAGGCTCTCACAGAGAAGATGAATTCAGTGGCCTCCTCAAGGTTGCTCTCTGTGGTGAAATTAGTGGCCAGAGCAGAGGAGTTCACTCTAGTCTCAGGCTCTGAGGAAGCTGTTTGTCTGTAGGAAACCTCATATGCTATGATTATTCCATTAGGCATCAGTGGTGGCTCCCATGTCAGGGTTACTTGAGACAGGGATGGAGATGCCTTGACTGCACCTACTGGACCAGGAACTAAAACAGTACTATAAGAAAGGCACTGATAATAGTATGTTAGACATTAGCTACCATCTTCCAAAGTTCTGTTAGTGGTGGGGTAACTGTATGGTCCCATGTTTCCCATCTCATTCACTACAGCTACTGTAATGGAGTATTTGGTGTATGGAGTGAGTCACGTCAGCATTGCCTCAGTTGATGTTACAATTAATTCTCCAGTTTGGTTTATACGTTCAGAGACAGCACTGAACACTGCAGTGTACTTCACTGAGAATTTAACAGACAGATGACTGACTGGACCGCAGGCTCTCAGGTGGTCCCATTGGACTGAGATGACTGTTGAACTCACTGCTTCAGCTGTGACATTCACTGATAGGTCTGATGTACCTGTCAACAGAAAATTACATAAAAGTATTAGCAAAACCATGCATTCACCTGAAAGTGCAAATGTTCTTGATATTCCAGAGATGTGCTCTGAAGTAGCTTCAACTGTGAATGTGTAGTTAGAACATCTAGTTAGGTTTGTGATACTGTGACTAGTGAAGGATGCAGGTACTCTCTCAGTCATGTTACTCTCTCCATGACTGTAGTGTACTACATATCCAGTCACTGTGGCTCCTCCTGATGGCTGACTCCACTCCACTATCACTGATGTAGCTGATGTCTGTACTACTAACAGTAGAGTTGGACTCCCAGCAACTGAGAGATCACACTGTGTCACCCATTATTATCACTAAAATAACAGACATACCTTTCAATGAAACAACATCTGAAACATTAGACACTCCGTTAGATGCAAAACACACATACATATCTCCATGAGTTCCTTTTTTCCAGTTCACTTCAGCTGAAAAATTGTCCTTACCCACTCCCTTAATGTCACTGACGTTAACAATTTAGTCATGTTCTCCACATAACCAGATGGTCCAGTGATAGACATTGTCAGTGGTCTACCACCAGTTGATGTACAAATCACTTTGAGCATCTTACTACCTTTCCCCAACATTTGAATACTCCCACTAATGGAAGAGACCGAAAAAACAGAGAATAACGTAAGCACATAACTGCTGGCACGGATAGCTTTGTAAGTTATGCAGAATGCATTTTTTGGCGAGTGAGGGGTCAACTGGTGTACAAGAAGATGTTTCACATGTGCATTGGATAAAATGGTGCCATTGCAACTACTATTTAGACAAGTAGGTGGCGCAAAAACACTAACCAATTTGTGGTTATAATAGCAAATGCCACCATTCACACATCTTTGTCTGATCCCTCACTAGAGGGGTAATTACAGTACTGTCTGTCTGTCTGTCTGTCCACTACGCTTAATCTGAAACCTCGCTCTATGACATAGAACAAGGAAAATTTGCATGCACACACTTAGACTAGCACGTAAGATATTATTGATTTTCTTGGTATCTCTGTGTGTATCAAAAGAAGCTCAATGGCAGACCCAGACGTGGTTAAGCAAAGTTCACTTTAATGGGTTTTAGAGTTATGCCTTTTTTTTAAATATTTCCTTGCCAATTAGCTATCAAAACTCGGTGTGCAGTAGAGTAAGTAATCAATTATCGACCGGCATGAATGTTCGGACGCATTATCTGTCGGACCAGAAGTGGGGCAGGCTCACTCTTATCGTGGACAGGTAGGTTAGGATCGTCAACCGAGGTATCCTGCTGGAGACCATTCTGGTGCGCAGCGGAGACGATCGCGGGGCGGCTGAATGCGCAGTCCGAACATACTCATTATCGGACATTATGGCGGACAGTCGGACTCACGGGCTCCTGCTAGCTAGCGAGCTGAGCGAAGGTATATCCCCTTGCTACTGTACTTAGCGCCATGCAGGCGTACCGCCCATCAGCTACTACGTGCGCTCCGGGCGTGCGCATGCGCACTAGACGTGTACACACGTGGGTGAACCTGTCACCAACCGAGCCAGAGCCAGAGCCAGAGCCAGTTGCAGTGACCGGTTTCCGCAAAGTGCGAAGTCGGTGGCTCTCAACCTCTCCTAATCGTCAGCGAATTAACAGGTTCATAGGGGACAGATGGGTGCGTGCTGAATGGGGGGAATGAAGCGGCCGTTTTTACGTCACATTGTATGTTGCCCTCTCAACCTAGTTGCTTTAGCTAGGTCTTTGGGATCACCTACCGGGGCGTGCAACGGCGTGTTCCACACACATTGAGTATATATATATTATATATAATTATATGGAGCTAGGGGCTAGGGTGCTCGTCGCCCGTGATCGGACTGGGGTGACGCGGTGATCTGCTCGTCTAGTCTAGGGCCAGGGCATGAAACAAATAAACCAGCCGACCCCATGCGAGTTCGATGTGCTGTTATTGCCGGTGATTCCCTTTCGTATATACTGGGCGTCTCTCTGTAGCCTACTGAAAATGTTATGTCAATGAATAGATAGTGGGGTCCCCAAAGGTCTGATAAGATAGCTACCTGCGTAGAACTAAGACACTTCTGTTTACAGCACAGTAGTACACATTGCATACAGAAGTGAGAGGAGACGCCTTCTGATTCGATACGGGTACCGTCGGCTTGTTGACTACATAGTGATATGGACATGGTTGGGACAAGCTGAGCCACTTACTCGTTGTTTCACATGCAAATTGGGCTACAGTGTGTACCTGAGCAATCTCAAATGCAGACGGGGCGCTCCGAAGCGTTGGGGTTGTATCGTGTCAGCATTGACGCGATCCACGCAGTCATCGATGGCGCAGTCGAGAGGCCTCTCCTCTGCCGGTCTTCGACAAGCTCATTCCAATCGAGTCGCCGTTATACTACCATTTTCTTAACAACTAAGACGGTAGATTCTTCATGTCTTCGTGGTTCTGCAACCCATGTAAGTGCAAGGCCTTGAAGGAGGAAGGCTAAGAACCACGAAAACACTCTAATTTGCCATCTTACCTGTACATAAAAAACGCGCGTGGGCGAACCTGGTCTGTCTATTGTGGCTTATACATTCTCCTCCTAGGCTGAAGGTGATGGCTACAATGCAGGAATATGCACCTTTACGCGAAAGAGTGTATATTGGCTATGTGGGTCCATCTGTTTCCGACCACGATGAGAGCCTTCTTCCTTCAAGGCCTTGCACTTATAAGGGGTGGACCCAGGAAAGCATGACATCAGCAATAAAAGCAGTCGTTGACGACGGTATGAGCGTCAGGGGAGCTGCTGAGTATTATGGGGTGCCAAAGAGCACACTTGGGGATCGTATAAGTGGCCGTGTTCTCCCGGGAGCCAAAAGTGGCCCAAACACCTACCTGAGTTCTGAAGAGGAAGAAGAGCTAGTAAATTTTCTTTGCCGCACAGCCCTTGTTGGACATGCACGAACTCGGAAAGAAGTGTTAGCCATTGTCAATCGCATACTGTCTTCTCGGGGCAAGAATAAAGATGTGTCTCCTGGTTGGTGGGCAGCATTTGTAGCGCGCCATCCAATGCTTACGTTGCGTACTCCTGCCACACTCTCAATCTCACGGGCAAATGCTACTGATCCTGTAGTTATCGATAGTTATTTCGATGAACTGGAAAGGGCTTTGGAAGAGAACAGCCTCACTGACAAGCCTTGTCAAATCTTTAATATGGACGAGACTGGTGTGCCCTTAGATCCCAATCCACTAAAGATTGTAACATGGAGGGGCCACAAAAACCCTGCCCAAGTCTCTAGTGGGAGTAAGGGACAAGTCACTGTAGTAGGGTGTGTAAGTGCGGGTGGCCAATGCTTGCCACCAATGGTGATATGGGATCGGAAGCACCTTCCTCCCGAGCTAGCTGTGGGTGAGGTTCCGGGAACAATCTATGGTCTCTCCACCAAAGGGTGGATTGATCAGGAGCTGTTTGATTTGTGGTTCACCCAGCACTTCCTCCGTTACGCCCCTCTGGTACGTCCCTTGCTGCTGTTGATGGATGGCCACTCATCGCACTACTGTCCATCGACAATCAAGATGGCAGCAAAGGAAAAAGTGATCTTGTTCACCCTTCCACCCAACACTACTCACCTTACCCAGCCCTTAGACAGAGCGGTTTTTGGACCATTCAAGGTCCAATGGAGGCAAGCTTGCCATCGCTACATTGTTGAGCATCCAGGAGCTAGAATCACCAAGCACAATTTTTCTGTTGTATTCAGTGAGGCTTGGGTACTGGCAATGACCCCCAAGAATATAGCGTCAGGCTTCCGAGCAACAGGTGTGTGGCCACCTAACCGGAATGCAATCGTTTTACCAACTGATCCAAATAATCTTGCTGCAAAAAGTGGTGTTGCATATACATGCCTTTGTTTACTCCAGCCAAGCGTAGGTTATCTTCCTCATGCTCGTCCTCAGACTCTCCTATCCCTGATGCGTATGTGCCTGCAGGGAAGCATGCCCCACTTGTTGGTTTTCTTGACTCCCCCGATTACCAACGTCATCCTGCTGCTACTGCTATGAAATCTTCAATTCGTGTCCTCACAAGTGCTGAGAATCTTCAAAGAATCAAGGAAAAAGAGCGAGAGAAGCAAGCCAAACTGAAAGAGAAGGAAGAAAGAGTGAGAAGGAGAGAAGAAAGACGAGGATTACAAAAAAATCACAGAAAAGCCACCTTCCTTTCTCTGAAGAAGAGTTGGTTAAATTCAGTACCAGGTATGAGAATGGATATGACATATCCACTGATGATCGTTACAACGAATGGCTTGCAATAAATCATCCAAAAAAGTAAGTATATATATATGTTTGTTTACAGACCATTATGTGTATGCTGCATGGATTATGTTTTTTGTGTGACATTCAAAGCAAAAAGCATGCTTAGTCGGATAAGTATGCTACGTACCAGAGTACTTGTAATGTACATGCCTGTGCATAGAAAAGTTAGTGATACCTCTGGTAGATCAGGTCAGCTTTTCCTTTTAAATGTGAATAACAGAATATGTTTTTACAAACAATAGGGAAAATTCCAGACGACTGGACATGGGCTTACCAGAGGAGGACAGGAAAGAGGGAGAGGGAGAGGAAGAGGGAGAGGGTGTGGAAGAAAGACAGGGAGTGGAGGCTCTACACTGACACCTACCATGGCGACTGATAAGTCAGGTTTGTACAAACACTTGAAAGTGTGGACATTCTTCAATGTTTCAACCTTTGTGTACAGAGTCTGAGATTGAAGACCTCAGTGTCAGCAGCAAGACGAGTGGCCCCTCTCTGAAGGAGACACTTTCAGGTTTCATCACCACCCCATTTTCCTCTGTTCTAGTTTTGCATGTCAAGGACCACCATTATGCATAATGTTTTTACACAACATACACAATATGTAGAGCCAGAGGTGACCTCCAATGCTACAGTAAAAAGAGGAAGAGGGAGAGCCAAGCCAAGATCAGTCTCGCGATCTAGGGGTACTTCTGGTGGATCAGGTCAGCTTTTCTTGACAACACGTGAATCCGATAACATCTTTTATTTCAAACCATAGATGCGAAGGAAGAAATTCAGACGACTGGACATGGGCTTACCAGAGGAGGACAAGAAAGAGGGAGAGGGAGAGGGAGAGGCTGTGGAAGAAAGACAGGGAGTGGCAGAGGCAGAGGCAGAGGCAGAGGCTCTACACTGACACCTGCCATGGCGACTGATAAGTCAGGTTTGTACAAACACTTGAAAATGTGGCCATTCTTCAATGTTTCAACCTTTGTGTACAGAGTCTGAGATTGAAGACGTCAGTGTCAGCAGCAAAACCAGTGGCCCCTCTCTGAAGGAGACACTTTCAGGTTTCATCACCACCCCATTTTCCTCTGTTCTAGTTTTGCATGTCAAGGACCACCATTATGCATATGTTTTTACACAACATACACAATATGTAGAGCCAGAGGTGACCTCCAATGCTACTGTAAAAAGAGGAAGAGGGAGAGCCAAGCCAAGATCAGTCCCGCGATCTAGGGGTACTTCTGGTGGATCAGGTCAGCTTTTCTTGACAACGCGTAAATCCGATAACATCTTTTTTTTTTATATACAAACTCCTGTTCCCTTTTTTTCTCTGTAGTTCCCAAGGTCAGCGGCAGGAAAACTTACCCTTTACGCTTCGCCTCACGGAAGGCATCGATATCACAAGGACTGTAAATTTTGTAAACATTTTTTGGTGTGACTCTTCAGTGACATTCCACTATTGCTGCGCCGCGCTTGCTCGGATAGACCCCCCGCTAAAATATACGGCGTGCGCGCGCAGCGCAGGCGGCGCGCGGGGAAGTCACGCGCGTGCGCCTGGCGCGCGCGGCGCTAGCTAGCTAGCTAGCTGTGCATGTGCTGTTTGTGCACGTCCAGTACACGTACAGCGCGTACTATCTTCCCTCAGCTCGCTAGCAAGCAGGAGAACGTAAGTCCGACTGTCCGCCATAACGTCCGATATTGAGTATGTTCGGACTGAGCATTCAGCCGCCCCGCGATCGTCTCCGCTGCGCACCAGAATGGTCTCGAGCAGGATACCGCGGTTGACGATCCTAACCTACCTGTCCACGGTAGGAGTGAGCCTTCCCCACTTCTGGTCCGAAAGATAATGCGTCCGAACATTCAAGCCGGTCGATAATTGATTACTTACTCTACATAGACAAATGCATCACAAGGGTGGCCTACTAAGAGGTGATGATACACAACTCTAGGCTTGTCTACAGGTTGTTAACCCTCGCGTGCGCGCATGCGCAGCGGAGGGTGCTGTGTGTGTGTGTGTGTGAGTGTGTGTCCGTGTGTCCGTCCGTCCGTCCGTCCGTCCCTCCGTCTGTCCGTCCTTCCTTCCGTCCGTCTGTCCGTCGTCCGTCTGTCCGTCGTCCGTCTGTCCGTCCGTCGTCCGTCGTCCGTCCGTCGTCCGTCCGTCCGTCGTCCGTCCGTCGTCCGTCTGTCCACCGTTTTTCTCGGTAACCGCGGCAACTCTGAGCGCATATTATCAAGTAGGAGGCATGCATGGTAAAATAAGATTCTGGAGCGGAGAAGGCCGGGGAAGCGGGCGAAACGGAGAGCTGCTGAGGTGAGTGTGCGTCAAATAGAGATAAAGACAGTTGAGTAGGAGCGAGATTGCCAGTGAAGTGAGAGCCAGGAAGGCGAATCTGTTCAGTGAAGGAGTCACTAGGTAGGTAGCTAGTAGCCATTGGTTGCTAAAATAAAGAATAAAGTGGTGACTGAGGGTTATGTATAACTGTCAAGTGCTTTTCACTTTGCTGTATAATAGTAGTAACTTGTATTGAAAACGCATGTCCAGAATAATGTGGGGTTATGCACTTTCAAGTGCTTTTCATTCTGATCAGAGCATAAATATCCAATCCTATGGTTGGCAGCACTGCACACATGTAACAATAGACCATGTGATGCATTTGTCAGTAATGGCGTCTGAATTGCATGATTAACCATCATAGGATGTTGTCCTCAATACTGAAGTTCACACTTGGATTCCCTCACTTAAAATGCAATGCATTTTCGTTACAATCGTACAATCCCAACGAGCAAGGCACACAGTGTCCAAATTTTTATGGGAGTTTTGCTAGTTTTGACAACATAGCATTTGCATTCTCAATGGTGAGATGGAATTAGGGACGCAAGGCACTGCTACTCCACACACAGGATATTGTTCTGTTATGCAAACTCACTGGGGTAGCTAATGGATCCCAATGGAGATATATTTATGATCATTAGCACAGAAGAAAAATCCCTCAAACGGAACATAGTTTCAGTTGTTGTTATGAAGATGATGTTGTTAGCTCACTATACCACCCACGATTCCTACTGTCACTTCTTTGGGGAATGTTATTCGTTCTATTATTCATTATACGAAATCGACGGTCATCAAACTGATGATACCAATTTATGACCGTAATGGCTGTATACCACCACGCCAACAGATGACCTGCTTAATATCAGTGACGATAAAATGTTCAGCTTCAATAATAGCATCTGCAGACGTTGACCGGACACACAGCACAAGACAACAACCAAGTACCGTTACACCCTCGCTGCGCATAAAAACCCACCAGGCGCGCGCGAGGGTTATACAGCTCTCGAGCTCTAGAGTATGCTATAGCGTACGTGCGCGGTAGCAGTTATAGATGATGACACTGAGATAAAAGTCATAAGACGCTCGCAAAAGTTGACTTGATCTAATTTGCACAAAAACATGGAAGGTATCCCATTTTAACCGCCCCTCGGCGCGCATGCGCAGCGAGGTACAGTCAGTGGGTCTGTCTGTGGTGTCTGTCTGGCGGTCTGTGTGTGTCTGATAAACCCTCTTCATCTTCTTTCGTCTCACAAGGACACCACTACGAACGGGCATGAAGGTCAGAAAAGACAGAAAATTAGAACCAGGTTTTGCGTCTGACACGCTCCGTTGCCACACGCTGAGCGCTTCCACCATTGTACGGCTAATGCGTCAAGTCCGCATTTTATCGCTGCGGAACGGAAACGCGCATAGCGCTCTATTTAGCACAGGACCGGTACTGCTGTGCGCTGTGTATTCCGAAGAGCAGCACAAGAGATCACGCGAACGGGCGTGTTATGCGACTGTGCGTGCTAATCTACTAGCGGTCCGCTGCAGCCGAGGTGTCAGACTCATGCGGCAGCTATATTATACTAAGGCGAGACCGCATACTAATATACCGCGCGACATATGCGCCAGTTCGCCTGAGGGTTTGGCACTCAGTGCTTTTCATCTTGCTTGTGCGTGAAATAATATTTACCAGAAGCGACACCCATAACAAAATAATCTGCACAGCAACTCTGAGATGCTGCAATGTTTTCGTATATCATAAGACGGTGCTGACTGACCCCTAATTTCTCGAAGTATGTGTAGTCATTGATAAGATATGTGTAGCTACGACCTTACAAGCTGAGCTGATACGGCTAGAGAACTTACACATGCCTACGTATCTGGTTCCTCGAACAGCATACACGGAGTTACTCAGAGCTATTTGTTTATGACTAACTAACATAAATTACTTACAGAGTATAGGTTTCTTTTAGAATGCTACTCTCATATGCATCGGTTGTATGTGTGTGGTTTTGGTTTTTCTTTGTTTATGTAGTGTGCAGTCCATCACACTGAGTCAGTCATTCAACATTATGTTTGTTGGGGAAGGGATGTACGCGGAGCATATGTGGTTTGTTGTCACACTGTCCAACACCTAACATCCATCTAGTTGCCATATGCAATGGCGTATGTTAGCTGTCCCAGCGATGCTACTCATGTGCCCCCCTGCTGCACTAGAAGTTTCTTTTTAGCTGACGCTGTCATGCTTTAAGTGATACTTTCACACATTTGCAAGTGAGTAAGAGTCAGGGATTCTGACATAACAGATGTATTTCGATCGAGGAGGTATAGCTTTTGCAAACTAGAATATAAATAAACCACAAACTTCACACCCTCAGTTCGTTTACTATTACTATCACACCATACAACATCATTAATCTCTGAAGTTAAAAGCTTGTGATGACGTATTTGTCCCATGCCATAACTTGTGAGTTGTTCCTCTACTCTCAATTCAACTGAGTACACCGACTGTTCGGTATCACATTGATACAAGTTAATGACGAAAAAAAATCGCACGTTTGTACCAATCACAACATACGCTCAGCCACCCACGCACTATAATGGTATCGTGCCTATAACGTGCAGTTACTGGTGGGTGCTCTCCCACATCACACTTGGTCACACTGATGTGACCATGATAACCGATCGTTTCTTTGTCATCGGCACTCGCTACTGTATCTCTTGTAGCCCTTCCACGGTAGACTCTCAATGACGCCATTTGCTGCAACAGGGATGTTACCTGATGCACGCGCACAACAGTGTACTTTAGACAGGGCTGCTCCCCGAGACTACATTCATGACAGTGCGTGTGCATTTTTAGACCAGCAGATAATAGCACATTATGAAATCTGCGTTACGTTCCATTGTTTTTGCCCCATACTAAGGGTGCCCATGAAATCACCTCTGTATACAATGACACTACAACCTAATTAGCTACACTCTCTAGCTGGTCAGTCTTTGTCTCCCTGGGTATATAGCTATATATTATATTATGCTGCCCCTTCATGCCATTAGTTACTGCTTATAGCCTACCTAGAGTGGTTCCATACATTTGATAACACTGTAAATCAACTAAACCACAAAGTAGGTGTCAAGAGGGGCTATAACTAGGTGTGGGGGCATATAACCAGGGGCTATATCTGTTGCAACAAGATTTCATGAATTTCATGACTTACAATGACTCAGTGACTCTAATCATGAGTTTTAGAGTTAGTGATATCACAAAAAACACTTGAAGAAGCCACAGGGGGCTGATAACCAGGGTGAACTGTATTAAACGTGACATTACAGTTAGAAAAGGAATATGAGGAGCTGGAATTGGCATATGCACCAATGAATGTGATTTCATGCTAACTTGCTGCTGAATGACACATTTTCCTTTGCAGCAGGATCTGGGATACAGCCCGTGCTGCTTGTCGCAAGTGCGTTTCGTACTGACGTAAACCGGACAAAGAGAGGTGCCTGTTCGCTCTTGATCACTTCTCAGGGCACCTGCCTGGTATACATTCAGTAGCACGAAGGTTTCGTTTCTTCTATTACAGCCAAGATTCAAAATTGGCAACTGCCCATTTGGTACTAGTTGCTGTATTTTTAGGAATACATTTCTCAGAGAGAGAGCGGCCTCTTCCTCCGACGTCAAACGGTTTACGCGGCTCTCCCGGGTCCGTCGTACGTGGCTCCGTCTGGTTAGTCTTATTACGCAAGGAGAGACGTTTTCTCTTTAGGCGTGGCTCCGCCTCCGAGGATAGATCGCTCTCTGCCCACCCGTCCGGGACAAGTAGGTCCAGATTCTTCGAGCTTCTAGAAGACGTCGCCATTTTCAAACGAGATTTCAAACTGCGTATACGGTCAGTATACTGCAGTATACGGATGCCGCGCGCGGAAAACGGCTATAAACCAATTATCACAACACCCCTAATATCGGTATGTTGCGGTTTATAGGCCCTCCCCCTCGGGCGCTACGCGCCCTCTGGCGTCGGGCCTATAAACCAGCAACATACCTCTTAGGGGTGTAATAACTAATACATATACTATGCTGGTATTTCAGTGTCCCTTCCTCCCTAACTCATCATGCTAGATTCTAATGTGCAGGCAGTTGCCAACAACTTGAATCAGTTCATTCAACTCCTTTACATCAGAGTGACCATAGTCAGTAATTGTTTACACAAAATTATGGAAAAATCATTTATTCAAAATGAAGGGGGGAATAAGGATGGCTCAAAACATGAAAAAGGAAGAACAAGGGGTCATTACACAGCTAAGACACGCAAAGCTACATGACACCATCCCTATATCTTTGTTCTATTTCATAATATCATTGTTCTATTGATTCATAGGCAAAAAAACAATGAGACTAAGTCATGTAGCCCTGCGTGTCTCAGCTGTATAATTACCCTTTTTTCATGTTTTGAGCCATCCCTATATCCCCCTTCATTTTGAAGAAATGATATTTGCATTTGTAAAGTTTAAAATGACCATGCGGCTCGTGCAGCTAGCTGATTAATGTCGTTGTGTTGGGCTCAGAGCTTATATATCCCGTTTATAACCAAACCCCGTTTGCAGCAATAGACACGACGATTGCCTACCTTCAGTTTTACTTGGGTAGGCCCATACTGAACACCATAACAGGGCAAAAACGCTCAGTACATCAGCAAGCATCCTTGTGGTATTACCAGCCAACGGATGCGCATGCGCAAACATCCTGTCGCGCATTCCCGTTTTTCTAGCTACAATGTGCCTCTTTTTATTGGATTTTGATTGAAATATTCATAGTAATAGGTACATCACATAGTAACCAGGAGTTTACTCAAGCAACATTCAGCAAGGATGGCGCTGTTAAAATTCTTTGACAACGTCTTGCGGATCAATGTCTATATCGCCATCATAGCAACTATAGTCGGTCCTGGGTCATAGTGCTGCTCAAGGATGTTTTGATCAGTTTGAGCATGCTGATTGACCACTCGCATCGGAGTCTACTTCAATCAAGCACTTTTCGAAAAACCCGCTGACGACCTGCGACGCGTCACGTCCACGCACGCATGCGTAGAAGAGCGTGACGTACACATAATTACACTGACCGAACGCGGCTTCGCGCACTGACCTAGCGCGCCTCGCGCTAAGGCGCTCAGCAATAACACATCACATCCGGCTTGGCTTCCTGTCAAACGATGCTAAGGCGTGGTAGGGTCAGGCTCTGATAATACTCCGCTTGCCTTCCTGTTTATACCACAACGATGCTTCCTGTTGTACTGAGCGTTTGTGCCCTGTTGTGGTGTTCAGTATTGTACGCAAGTACAACTGAAGATAAGCAATCCTCATGTTGTCCTACTAGCTATGTTGCTGCAAAGGAGGGGGGGTATAGCTATACTCTCTGAGCCCAACGATTTCAGCTAGCTACCCGAAGCCGCATGGTTATTTTAAAAAGTGGTGTATAAATGATAATTATGCCAACAAAAATAAAACTCGTAGTATATATCCGATAGCAGTGTGCTTGTCGAAGAGCCGCTAGGCCAAAGTAGTGGAGTGGGAGTCTCCAAGCTCTACTGCATCCGCATGCGCGTAGTATCACAAAATGCATGCGCGTGTCAATCATGGAAAAGGAACAAAATGGCGGACATGGCCGCGATAAACATCTTTTTAGGTAAGCAGTTTTATGAATCCATGCAGTTAGGGAGTTTATCTAGAGTTAATCACAAGCGTGCTGGGATGGCCAGCTATTAAACGCCGTCAGGTCGGCTTAAAACATTTTCCATATTCATTCACTGAAGGGATCTCAGTAGTCACAGGATCAGTACGAGACTGGGTGTAGAGAAGAGGTTGGTAACCATAAATACGAGTTAAGAACTGGACGCAGACACTGCGCTCATGAAAAAATTTGTTTTTGTTGGATAACTTTACTTTGCATCCCGCACAGTGGAAATTAGAATTTGTAGGAACCTGCAAATTAAAAGACAGATATCAAAATGAAGGGTTATTTAAACATGAAAAAAAAAGAAAAAGCACTGAAGTGCAAGCCCTCAGCGAACTGCGCGCGATGCCACTAATTGATGGGCTGGGCTATTAGTATCCGTTTAATTTGTGGTCTCCTGCTAGTAGCTCGCGGAGAGCCTGTTCTGACTGAATGGACGTGTAGATCTTGACATTAGTTTCAACGGTATCACAACATGCACACCTGTCTACATCAAGTTTGCGGCAGAAGATGAGCTGTTGCTGGGGGAGGGTGTGTGTTGGCAGCAAATAATAATCACGCATCACTCCTCGGTATCCAGTAAGAAGACTTGAAAGGAGAACAGGATTCCACCAATGCCAAATTTCAAGCCTCCAAATGTTGGTGAGGAGGCAGCAGTTTTCCAGCAGCCGACCAAAAGGATCTGCAATTCCTGAGGAGAGTAAGGACTATCAGAACTTGCAATATACAAGAGGACACAACAGAAGCCTGCAGTGAAGTGTAATCAAAGTGTACTGTATGGGGGGGCACTGCTGTGACCATAGTAAAACTCGTGCTCACGCTGCACCCTGTCTTACAGTGCGAGGTCCTCTAGCTGTGGAAAATGCTAGTGGTAAACTACTCCCGACCACGGCACCTGCTAGCTGCTGTGATGTGTCTGTGTAGTTGGATGACACTGACAGTGGAAGGTAAAGCCTGTGACTCTGGATTGGCGGAAAGAATTCGCTAGTTTGATTGTCGGAAAGTCTCCAGCAGCCGACCAAAAGGATCTTCAATTCCTGAGGAGACTAAGGACTATCAGAACTTGCAAAATACAAGAGGACAAGTGAAGTGTCATCAAAGTGTACTGAGTTGGTCTGGTACTGAAGCACCACCGCCTACTGACACCATGCCAGAAAGGGAGAAGGCGGGACAGCAAACTGGACAACCCTCCAACACGGTACAAGACTCTCCAGACGTTGAACACCTACGGCTCAGACAGACCGGGACCAGACTGTTAGAGTTCTACGTCCCCAACGACTGTCTCCTGTGAAACTGAGACCCATTTGAGACGATGCAATTGTACCGATAGTCCGTGTCAGGTTGGTTACGTCTGTACGAGTACACCTCCATATCAGTCTGTGATGGCCCAAGTTGCCCCTGAAGCTGACTACTCTCAACCCAGGCCGCTCCTTCTCCAGTACCGACAGGATGTGGAAGAGTATCTTTGCATCCGTGCTGAGGATGTCGTGATCGATCGCACTAGAGATGAAGCCTATCGAACTCAACTGGATTTACACATCATCTGGAGAGTACCTTGGCGGCGCCACCCCAGCTATGGTTGTTGAGTCACCTGAGCATTACCCTGCAAGAATCTTCACCGTGACAATCCATGCAGAAGAGGAGGCACACGAAGATGAGAGGGAACGCAAAGAGAAACTCTTGGAGCTGCTACAACAAGAGAAGCGGACACTGCTGGAATTATTCACTGGGTATATACCACAACGTCTTCAGCTTGGAGGATGGTGAGAGAGAGTAATTCTAAAGAAAAGTGCCTGGGCTATTTGTTGTTGTTCATACAATATATGGTCGTCATGGAAAGAATGTAATATGCATGCATAGCTGCGTAGGAAGTTTCATCTCCATGCGTGTTACAGTTAGCAAGTTTGAGGAGTGAAGAAGTACAGTGGGTCCCACTTAATATCATACAGAATATCCCCTTTGGAAGTACATGCTTCAATTATATTATTTTGCTAACACTTTGACAATAGGGAACATTCCCACGAAGAAGACGATCCATCCATTTCCTATCCCATACATTTTACTCCGTTTTATAGAATACGAATAATGTCATATCCCGCCTATTACCATAGAAAAATTGGGCAATTTTGGTTCTTGCCCGTGTATTGTCATTATGCGCATGCGTAATTAGGTATTCTACTGGAGTTTTGTAACTCCATTCTCCACCTGGCTACCATTAGCTTATGTAAAAACAGCTTAGCCTAGCCTAGCTTGATTAGCTTTGCTAAACAAACTGCATTGTGCGCTATCTGGGTCGAAGTATACGTTGGTTTGTACCACAGAAGCCCTAGAAATCAAAGGCACCGCACGCAGTGTATGCACACAAAGACAACTCATTAGTATGCATGCCATGGTGTATGGTGTGCTGACTCAGCCATACACTCACATGTGGTGTATGAGCTCTCATACACCATGGCATGCATACTAATCAGTTGTCTTAGTGTGCATTCCTGTGGTACAAATTGGTTACACTACACCCACTCGACGGTTTAGTGCATAGACTACTCATGCTGCGCATGTCCACTAAACCGTCTCGTGGGCATAGTGTAACCTATATATATACACACCCGCATTGTAGAATATCCCGCATATTATAATATTTTTTGGATGATATTAACCGGGACCCACTGTAATTTTAAAGAAAAGTGCCTGAGGCTATTTGTTGTTGTTTACAAACATGTAGGTAAACATGTAGTCGTCATGGAGATGATGTTACCCGCATGTGTACCAAGTTTTATATCAATGCGTGGTACTGTTTGCAAGTTTGAGGAGTGAAGATGTAACTTTAAGAAAAGTGCCTGAGGCTATTTGTTGTTGTCTACAAATATGTTGTGTCTTTGATGTTGGTTATTGAAATACATTATACATACAAAGTTTTGTTTGCATAGCTCTTACCATTTGTGACTTACACTGACACATGTGTCCCCATTATCCTGGGGCTATTTGTTGTTAACCCTCGGCGCGCATGCGCAGCGAGGGTTGCAGTACTTGGTCTGTTTGTCTGTCTGTCTGTCTGTCCGTCTGTCTGTGCGAGTTCTCGCACTACAGGCTACGAGGCGGCCAATGAGGGGCAACAACGGCTTTTGAGCAACGAGAACATTGATATTAATGTGGCCATTTTCCTGAAACGACTGCGTTCCAGAGATATGGTGTGAGAACAAGCGAAAAAGCCAACGTGCGATTGATCGCGCACGCGCCATCGCCAGCAGGCTACGCTGGCGTGCACGCGTCATGTCAGGAGCATGCACATACGCCACGCGGTTGCATAGGATCCGACAGCCGGGCAAGCTTGGGTGTCTCTCCTCTGTCACTTTTGATCTCTGTTCTCTTTGTTCCCAAGAATGGACAAGAAGCTGAGAAAGGTATGTCTGCAATGTAGCATAACAGTTCACATGAGACGAGCAGTTTGTGGATGCGGCCATGACTTCCGTCTAAACGCTAAAAGGCAGTATGTCGCAAGCATTGAAACACAGAAGAGCAGATAGATTGAAAATGTGAGAGCCTCTGAAACACCTGAGCAATTGCTGTAACTGCTAAGCCCTCTGATGCATCTAGCCTGTGTTACGGGGAGACTCTACTGGCCCCGTCGACGACACATGGCCCAGCATACAGCAACGCTACAACGGGCGCGTTTTGCGCCGAGGGTTTGCACTTTAGTGCTTTTTCATTGTTTACAGTAAACAACATTGTTTACAAACAAAAAAGTATGACCATGAACATCTGGTTATGGATATCTACAGTCTTACAGAATTTCATGACTATATGTTATTTAGTTTTTAGTTATGGGTGTTGAATCTGAAGAAGATGAAAAACATTCCCAAACATAATAGCCCCATATTATGCTAGGTACTATGCCCATCCATTATCAGAGCGTCGGTAGACGCTCTATATAGGGATGACACGAGTGAAATCTCACGTGATTCGCGTACAAATCGCCTCAAAACTCAGCGAGAATGACTCACCATGGCTTAAAAATCACTAGCAATAGTCCAGAGGCCAATATCTAGCTATACATATGCCCCAAGACTTCCTACGTGCCCTCAGTTCCCAACCAGAGAATTCGCTCTTACGCGGTTTTCGAGTCATCATAAACATCATAATATTATTCTTCATCTTCTTCTTCCTCAGACCCGCTAGCTCCTTACCGGAAGCAGTTGAAGCGTTCATTTTTTGCACAGAACGTCTCCAAATTTTCCGGAGGTGTGCACGCATACCAAGCGATCGCTTGTTTCTTGCCGCAAGTCACTACGGCAGATTGTTGAGCTCTTCCACGGTAGTCACTGAACAACGCCATTTGCTGCTAACTCAGCATCAGTGCCGAGGAGGGCGTTTCCCCAATGCGGTGCGCGCGCATTACTATAGTATAGTCTCGTGCGTGAACCAGACTAAGCTAGGATGCCTGCAGAGGAACTCTTATCCTCCAGTGCCTTCTGTAAGTCAGTATACACATTTTTAACTGGCTAGCTTGCGTTTTGCTGTTGATTTGCACGAGGAGCAACATGGCAGTGTGCGCCGTGTTACGCGGGCCTTGCCCAGCGCCTTCATTGTTTGTCCCCCAGGTTATAGGTAGTCTGATTACTGAAGCCTGCCTATGAAACCACCCCACCATATGTGCCACAACCTAATTGCATCGTTGTTGGAGACACTACGCATACACCCTGCTTCAGGTAGGAGCAGCCCATTACCTTCTGCTTTCAACAGTTATCTCTACAACACCCATGAACATCAGAGTGACTGAAAATGCAGTGTTGTCATAAGGCATGAAAAATAGTGGAAACAAGTGGAAAAATCATTTCTTCAAAATGAGAGAGGGATATAGGGATGGGATGGCTTGAAGCACCAAAAAGGAAGAAA
>CASHTH010002565.1:0-16977 GCA_030341885.1 Geodia barretti | reverse complement strand
TGAGCAACAGGAAAATGTTGAGATGAATAGTATTCCAAGAATAATATTATACCTCACCATGCTGTGGGAAGAAAATATAAATCATTACTATCACAGACGAGTACTAGCTATTGACTCACACTTGCTGTGAAGCTATTTATTAGAATAGACTGTGGAGATCCAAAGAGTTGCTTTGTTTTATGCTCTGTGTGCCGTTGCCCGTGACACTATCCAGTGTCATTGCCAAGTTACACACGAGGAGGGTAGCATGTGGTGCATATCTATAATCCGTGGGGTAATGTCACACCTTTCCTCAACATGTAATGCTGCTTAGAGTATTTGATACTGTTGCAGTTCTGACAGTGACACTGTGCAACTCCCATAGGGACTCTTATTACATACTATCTACTTGGCTGATATCCAAGAGGTGTCACTGTATTATTTTGTGGTTGTTGTGTACAAATCTGTCCCCCCCAGTGATGTAGATCAGTTGATCTGGGAATATCAGGTCAACAGAGCCACATGACCATGGGTACTGTGACAGGATGATGAGCAATTTGTTGCACTTACAGTCCCAAATGCTCATTTCGACAAAAACATGGTACTGCAGGTATTTCTTATCCCTAGCAGGTCATTCTTACAGAGCACCTGTCTGAGAGCTGTGAAGTTCTTTAGACACATAATGGCACTTGTTTTGAAAGAGTCACACAAAAGTACAACTAGTCAATTACTATGCTGTCCAACGTGGTATAAAGTTCATTAGAGAGTGCTCTTTGCTGCCAGACCTTCAGTAATTGTCACAGGACAGAGCCTCTGCATAAAGAATGGATATTATCATTCAGACTCTAACATTTTGAATGCAGCATAGAAAGAAGATGGAATGTGGAGCTCCAAGCCTTTGCCAAGCCAATGCCGTTCTTAGCTCTTACCTTAAAAACACCCAAAAGGTCAAACAACAGTCCTTTCATACTATATTCAGGGATTATTCCATAGACGAAAAATCTAACCCATACCCTCAAATGAGGTTCCCCGATACTGTATGGCTTACATTGATCGAGACAGTGCCAGTGGAGGGGATCCAATTGATTGTCATATTCCTTCCTCTGACACTGACAATGTTCCTCACCAGCACATTACGTAGCTACAGAGATAACACATTAAAAGAGCCACTGCACACACTCTGGGCATGTTGAGTATACTCAAAGCCACACTTTACATACTGTAGAGTCAGCCTTGTCTGGTCCTGGATCTCAAGTAGCCTGTTCTTTCAACCTATTGTAATGGAAGCTAGGCTGTCGGTAGTGTTGTTCCCAGTCCTCTCTTTGGATGTGCATGCACGCGACGTGGCACAGGAAGAGGCTGTGACTAACTCCTTTAAACCAATGCCTGTACCCACATTATACACAGTGGTTACCTGGCACATTAAACTCTTCCATGGGACACTCTTCACATGGAGGGCAGGAGCTTTGTGTGGGGCACAGCAGTGGTAGTGGAGATGAGGGCTCAGGTGGACTTTCAGCTATCGACGGACACAGTGAACACTCGTTAGGACAGGGGCTACTCGTAATTAGAGGGCAGGTGGGAGTAGGGCAAGAGGGACAGGTTGGGCAAGGGAGAGGGGTTGCAGCAGGAGAGCAGGTGACAGGTGGGGGGCAAGACGGACACTCTGGTGTGGTTGGAGTCGGCATTGGAGCGGGAGATGGGTTCTCACTTAGGCAGTCTGTAGGTACAGAGAAATACTACATAGCTACTATACACCAAGGTATAAGTAAATCCAAGCTGAACGCAGTTAATATGTCTCATTAGTATATCTAAACTCACATATGGTCACTGGTGGTTGTGACAAAGGACCAAGTCCTATTGCGTTCCTAGCTCTCACCTGTAGTTTATTAGAGGGATGAAAATTCATCTGACTATTTTTATGGCTACTATTGAAGGAAAGAGAGTTGGCTCGTGTTTACAGCCATTTTGCTCTTTGTTATTTAAAAACAAGTGAAGCACTACTCTTCCTACCCACCTCCACTGTAACTGGTCCAACTCCAGGTGGGATATCACGTGGTTGAATAACGTAATAGTGGTATGTAGGACTAGACGCTACTGACGTGGACAGATCTTCCCTCCTGAATGTCAAAAGGTAGCTTTCAATAGGACCATTAGTTTCTGCCGGTTCCTTCCAAACCACAACAGTACAGTGCTCTTGAATGTCTCTAACACTAGAAGGTACTGAACAGCAAATATTTTTCTTAGGCGATCAGCAACCATGACAAATTTTAATAGCTGACCTGTAGCTATAGAGATATTGACAGTTCTGGCATTGATATTGTTGTCCTGAGAGGAGACATCATTCTCAGCAGATACAGAGAATGTGTAGAGGACACCAGGTGTCAGTCCAGTCACAATGGTCTCTGTACTGTTTACCACTTTTTTCAGAGTGGAAGAACCATCTAAGGCAGTGGAATGATACTCGGCGAGTTTAAACACTGTATTAAGCATACCGTGTATGTGGATGGTGTAGACTATCTCATAGAGAGGTCTCCCTCCACCATTATCAGGAGGAGACCAGGAGAGGACGGCTGATGTGTTGGTCACATTTGACACTCTGAGATCAGATGGAGGGCCTGGAGACTCTGTAAAACATCAATATACAGTAGTCTCCATGTTAACAGAGTCTTACATGAGGATGTTGGGATGAGTAAGTCCAAGTGTAGCTAGTCATATCAGAAAGGATGTGCTTACTATGCTTTCTGTAGTATATCAAATACTTTACTAGTGACACTCACGTGTACAGGGGACGGACGGCCCCTCATAAGGAGCTCTGTAGTAGTCCTGGAGACATGGACAGAGGCTCAGAGCAGTTCCAGTCCCATCACTGTTAGCTGCACACGTCTCACATGGTCCATTACCCAGTCCTGATGAGAAGGTTCCTTCTGGACACTCTATAGGAAACATGGAGAGTAGATAATGAAAAGACACCACATCAATGTCACATTACCTGAACACTGGTCTTGACTGCCGTCCAGCTCATACCCAGGATTACAGAGACAAGGTTTTATCACCTGCCACTGTCCCCTAGCACCACATATGAGAATAGGATTAGTCCCAGACTCTGTGGAACTGTTCTCTACACACTCTCCCTCCACTGAAGGCGAGCCTTCCAGAGATTGGGATTCAATTGCCTCAGTTCTGGAGATGAGTTCTGATGTCTCCTGTGGACACACATAGTAGAGAACTAGAATTCTTGTGAGAGTAACACAAGTGCTCAAGTCAACAACTCCCAAGTAAAATCCACCTGTGGTACCCAATTCAATACTATGAGAATCAACAAAGGACGTGACTCCACTAGTAACAGAGGGAGAGACTCGACCAACTCTGACATAATTGTTGGTGTTAGTTGCTCCATTTCTGTCGATGGCTGAAGTCTCCCACTTGTATAGTTCAAAACTCTGTCTGCACTGTCTACTGATATCACATCCATTGAGAGTTCCCTCAAACTGAACAGTCACTTTCCTCAGTCTCTCTCCTCCTCCTCCTGGTAGCACTGTGTTGATGTGCTGTGTGATGAGCCAGTTCTCTTGAGCTCCAACACTGAATCCACATGCTGTCACTGTCCCCTGGCATGTGGCAGTCCCAGTTTGAGTCCACTGGAGAACAACTTAATAAGTTATGTTTAGTATAGCTATTGTCCTTACCTCAGTTACAACCATGTTTGTATTGTTATTGTCCCTATCCAGGCTTTGCCACGGTACATACGCGTCGCCACTTTCCTGAAGCAGGCGAAGGTAGTCTCTGGAGTCCATGAGAGGCCGCTCACTAGCTGAGTACACCGGGCGGATTTCAAAGAACGGGTTAGGGAACCCCTGAATGCTGTCCTCCGTACACAGGTCGCTGCCGTCGCCTGGAGCTTGGCCATGGACAAAGGTCGCTATTGCGAGAAACAACGCAAGTACCACAGGAGTCATACTTCACGTTCGCGGATACCTAGATGCTATTATGTTGGGTGGCTTCGGGTTTTAAATTGGTCCTCAACATTATACGTATGCGCACGTTCTCATGCGCGAGGACACTTTAAACCCGCTATCTCCTTACCAGTACCAGTTGGAGCGCTGATTTTTTCACTGAACGTCTCCAATTTCGTCCGAGGTGTGCACGGACATCAAGCGATCGTTTCTTTCTTGCCGCAAGTCACTACTGCAGATCATGGAGCTCTTCCATGGTCGACACTGAACAACGCCATTTGCTGCTAACTCAGTATCAGTGAGCCGTGCGCATGCGCCAGGCAGGGGAGAGCGGACCGCGTGGTGCTGCTAGCCGTGTGCTCCGTTTGGCGGCTTGTTTTTCGCTCGCCTGAGTTTGCTCCCGAATTTGGGCCTAGCTATCCGTCTTGTGGTAAGGAGTTACTATTGTGTGTACTTTAGCTAGCTGCAATCCAGTTCATTGTGAATTTTCTTTCGAGGTTCCACGCGACGAATATTTTCCACGACTTCACGAGACAACCTCCACGTGACACTCCGTGTCTGTCTTGTCCGCACTGCTGCTACTATTGTGCTGGAGTCGCCACGGTCAAAAGTAAGTCTTCCTATTGCGATTACGAACATAAATCACGTATAATTTACTCCAAGGTCTGGGTTTCTGGAGTTGGGGCCACAGTTAATTATGATTCAAGGCAAGTTGTCTGCATTACCCTCATTGCCTATTTTAATAGGGGTGCCTGACAACTCTCCTTCCAGTTCCACCTGCATCCTCTAGCCAGCACTTCTCTGCTAACAGTCGTGGCTTGTAACAAGAACCTCACCCTGTTCCTTCAATCGCAAGGCCCTCCACTGTGCTATACCACTGCTCTGCTGTCGTCACTGCCACCCGGGCTTCTCCATCCTTTGAGATAAGTTCAAGTTTTTGCCTTATCGCTTGAAAAGGAGGGCAGTAGATATTATGTGCAGAATTCCGAGAATATAAAGGCTAGAGGTAGATCCCTTTGTCAGTCAGACCCTGGTAAGCCGGCTAGGGCCTCCTATCATGCTGACCCTGGTAAGAAAAAGGCAGCTGTTGCCCAGTTGAAGGGAAATATTGCTGATATGGCTGCACTATAGATGTAACACAGACAGTGGGAAGGATACCCAGCCATTATAAGATTATCTGGGAGTTGCTTGGCAGGTGGGGCTCTGAAATGTTTACCCTTATCACCACTGCTGACTTGTACATTCCTTCACCCTTATCCCACTTCCAACCTAGCCTTTGTTACACTAACAACTCCTATTGTAAGCCTACTCCTTACATTGTCTGTCTACTCCTCTGTATTGATGGTGCATACTATCTATATGTTCAAAGGGCAAATGCACTCTCAAGCTACAACCTGAACCCTACAAACTTCTGGCTTCTACTGCCCAGTCGCTACTAGCTATATACCCCTGGCCTCCACCTTTCACTTCAGCTGGAATAGACCTCTCCTAAAGAAAAAAACTTTCATTCACAATTCACAACAAAGCATTTGTATAATGAATGTTGGGTTAGTTTTGTACTTGCGCATGTGCCCGCTAGTGTCTCACGCAAGAATTGCAAACTACGTCACGACCATCGCCCCTTCCCCCACAATGCACTGTGAGTGTGTGTGCGATCAAATCTTCAAGTCACAAATATGCAGTGCATAAATTTCCACCCACGCGTGTGTGAACCCTAATGCGTGCAGCCCCTCGTTTGCCGCTCTGCACTGCGAAAAGGGTGGGTCTGAGCATGTGCCAAAAAAGTTAGTGGAACAAGTGGAAAAATCATTTCTTCAAAATGAAGGGGGATGTAGGGATGGGGTAAATTATGAAAAAGGATACCAACAAGAAAGATGCTTCGGCTGAAAACAAAAATCATACATCCATCCCTACATCTTTCTTTAACCTCCCCTCTGCTAACCTATGAGACAGGGTTCAGAGGTGAAGTCGCGGAGAGGGATGGGACAACCTCAACTGTGATTTGTAGTATACCCTACACCAAAACTTAGTGCCTACACATTCTTCGACAGAGCTGAAGAAAGAAAGATGTAGGGATGGATGTATGATTTTTGTTTTCAGCCGAAGCATCTTTCTTGTTGGTATCCTTTTTCATAATTTACCCCATCCCTACATCCCACTTCATTTTGAAGAAATTATTTTTCCACTTGTATATATGTGTCCTCAGTAAACGGTCCACCCACTCAAAAGTGTTGTCCTTTGTGTCGCTTTCATACCCCACGCAATATTTCTCTAATTTACAATTACCTCAGCAAAGCATGGAACGCTGACCACAGACTGATTGTTATGTGTATCTAGTGAACTAACATTGGGAAGGCTAGCTATTACTTTATACACTTTTGGTGCCTCTAGTGGTTGGGCCACATAAACATAATCATCTGCATCGCTCATTATGCAAAATTTTCTAACCAACTTGATCTCTAGCTACAGATAATGTTCAGTATAGATAAGAGTAAGCATAAAGTAAGTTCAATAGTTGATTCTCGATCACAGTGGGAAATCTTTCCTCCATATCAATCCCCAGGTATCAATTCCAAAGAGGGCATTGGCAGTGGCGTCACACTCGGTGAGGCCATTGGCGTCATCGTGGCCAACCATAATCCACTGCCCGATGCACGGCTTGCGACAACGGAAAGTCTCGTTTCTGGTGTTGATGCCAAAGATATCATATGGGCCAGATGTGGTAACATGTTGGAAACCGTTGGAGATGAATCGCCATGCTCCACTCCCATCGACAGGTCGGCAGTACAGCTGGTTTCCTCCATTAACCCCACACACCTCTCGTTCCCCGCCATCAATCATCTTGAGACCTCCAGCCACCACCTGCCAGCTTCCTTTGCATGGTTTCTTGCACTTATAGATGTTGTTGGCACGGTTTGTCCCCCAAACATAGCCGTTGCCCGAGGCCGAGACGTGAATCAACCTCCCAGTAATTTGGCTCCAGCTTCCACTGCCGTCAACAGGGCGGACATATATGTTATCATTGCTATTGACGCCCCAAACAAATTCATCGTCCACGTCGAGCTGGACCAGTAATCCTTCGATTAGTCTCCATGCACCTATGGAACGCAAAATGCGACAAAAATAGTATATAAACATAGTGTATAACGCTATCGATCGTCGTTGTGTACTATATAATTGTAGGTCGGCCGTTCACCAGCGTAGCTGTGTTGTTTATTAACCCTCGGCGCGCAGGCGCAGCGGGGGTTACTTTGTACTCGGGTTTGTCTGTCTGTGTGTGTCGACGCCGTTCGATTGCGGACGCGCACTAAGTATAATGCTAAGCGCATGCGTTGAATTATAGACGTTGTGCACAATCAACATTCCTAAGTATCGTAGCTACGAAAGGAAGTTGCTCTGACTGTTTTTTTAGGCGGGCGATTGTTTATAATTATGTCACAAAGTGTGTACCACGGAGAACACTTGTAGCATTGGCTCTCCCAATCTCATGGAGATTCGTTTGCTCCCTGCAAGCGACACACACACCACTCGCTAGAGTAAATATTATACATCCTCCAGGACCCTAGAGTAACAAACCCACTTCCCCCTTAGGAAATTAAATACCTATGACATCACAACTACCCTAAATTAGCACCTTGCTTTCCATGTTCCCCATTACTTCCCATAACTTAGGTGCCCTTATCAAATATAATAATATCACCCATAGAGTAGAGTAATAAATAGCTCAATATTGCCCAATAATATATACAATTTGGACAACTAAGCAGCCACACGCGGTGAGGTGGCACACGCCCCCCACACTCTAAGACCATCTTCTTTTTCCCCCAATACCTAACACACACACAACCATGACCTGGCAAATGTACATAGCTATTACACAGTACACACAAACTGTAAAACAGGTTTTATAAACGGGCCTCGGGCGCCTACTTATCGTTGCCGACGAATATAGTACGCATCTTCCAGAGAGTGACTGCCTACATGATAACGGCGACTCCGGGTAAAACCACACTTTGTCCTGATCCAGCGCACGCGCGTTGGCTCATGTCCTAAAATCTTACACATGCGTCTTTGCTGCGCTAAGATTTGTGCGAGACGATCGACACGGTCGGTAGAGGTAGACCACCGATCACTTTTTGACAACGACGTAGGAAAGCGTATACGAACGACGAACGACAGTTGAAAAACGACAGTTGAAAAACGACTACAACGATTCTACACAACGGCGATCGATAGCGTTTACAATCTATATACGCGTTTTCAACTATTTTGACGTTCCATATGCACCTGTACACGGACGTTGGCACTGGTAAATTTTCATTTCCTGGTCTAGTCCCCAGATGTAGTTGAGGTTTCCAGATACTTGGACCAGACCTCGCGGAATCTGAGTCCAGCCTTGTCCATTCACATGGTTAGCATAGCAGCCGAGAGTCAGAAGAACAATGATCCCAGCGTGACTCATGTTAGCAGATACTGTTGTAGCGTGCTGGCGTGTGTGACTGCTAGAATTGCCCAAGAGCGCGCGCCGCCAGTGAAATGCGCGCGCCACCGCATGTACGTATAGTAGAGCCTCGTTTCCGAATGAGCACAGAAGAGAAGGAGCACAGAGGATATCCCACTCTGTGCTCCTTGGGAAACGAGGCTCTATTATACGTGAACGCGGCGGAGAGCGCATTAATTTTGACTGGCAGCGCGCGCACTTGGGATTAGGCCTGAGACTATTATTCCCACAATTTGTCCGGATATTCTATTCTGAATTTCCTACTCCATATGCCTATTATTCTTTAAAGTTACCCATTATTCACAGAAATTTACCTATTATTCTGCTTGAAAAATGAAAAAACAGTACTATACAGAACAGGCACATAAATATAACATTAAACATCACCCGATGGGAAGTCGACGCCATTTTATCCACGTGGTTGTAGCGTGCCAGGATGGCTCCCGTGCCAGAATGGCTCATAGATTACAGTACATTAGCGTGCCAGAATGGCTCTGTAGACTAAGTGCACCAAATTAGTGTAGTAATTGCGTGCCAGAGTTGCTTGATTTTTAATGGACGTGCTATTTCAGCAGCAATTGCTGATGCTAAATGGAGAGATATTACTAATAAGCTAGGATGGCTCGTGGAGTGCTCTCGCTCCCCAAAAATGCCCTTCATTCGCCATGCTCTTACATACCAACCATCCAGTGCTATCCTGTGATGGATCATGCCCATACATTTTGATTAGATCCACAACATCCAAATCTCTCAAGCAAAGCTTTATCTGCAGGTTGGTAGGTATGCTCTTAGGCTGAGCTCGGAAAAGTCGGCACGTCCCCCAACGCCGCGCGCCATCCAGATATCGATGATGCATGACGTGACCACGGCGGCGCGCCCCTCTTGGCCATTCTGGCACGCTACACGTGGTTTTTATCCCTGATTCCCTGTCCGAGTCGGAGTCCGTTCCGTTTTGACCCACTCGTGCGCGTGACGCGTGTCCACTCGCACTTCGCCCTTCCGCGAGTTGCCGGCTCGTCGCTCGCTTGGAAACTTTCAACCTATTATTCTTGGAATTATTCTTATTCCCAGAGGGACCTATTATTCCTGAAATTATTCTGGAATAATCGACGCAGGACTACTTGGGATGGACAGGATAAGCGGGCGTGTTATTCATGGAACGAAGCCAGGTCCAACGCTAAGGAAGAAAAGGATTTGGCTGTATTTTTTAAGGATTGTGCTGCCGTTGGGTATGGGAAAACTCGGAGGGATGTCATGAATATTGCACAGAGTGTAGCGGAAGAAAAAGGTGTTTTGCGTGGTGCAAGGGTTAGTCAAGGGTGGTGGCGTCGTTTTCTGGAGCGCCAGAGTGATTTAACCCTGAGGCGTGGCGACAATACTGCCCATGTCCGAATGGCAGCAGTGAATCAGGCAACATTGGTACAGTATTTTGAATTGTTGCATGACACTTTAGTTGAACACAACTTGCTCCATAGCCCGTCTCAAATTTATAACATGGATGAGAGCGGCCTTCCTCTCGATCCCAAGGCACCCAACGTTGTTGCTGTGAAAGGGAGTAAAAAGGTCCGCTATAGATCGTCTGGAAGGAAGGGCCAAGTTACAATCGTGGCTTGCGGGAATGCTGCAGGTCAAGTTGTTCCTCCAATGGTAATTTTTGATGCTAAAAATCTCAACCACGCCTGGACCGAAAACGAAATACCAGGTACAAAGTATGGGCTAAGTGATAAAGGTTGGATAACAACAGAGCTTTTTGAGGGTTGGCTAGTGGAGCATTTTCTTCAGTATGCTGTGTCCATGCGTCCTCTTCTACTTTTACTTGATGGGCACAGCACGCATTATCAGCCTTGTGTTGTTCGCTATGCAAAAGAGAATCAGATAATTATGTTATGTCTTCCTCCACACACTACGCATGAAACACAACCTCTTGATTGTGGTGTGTTCGCACCTCTCAAGTCACACTGGACATCAGTGTGTCATGATTTCATCCAGAAAAATCCTAGCAAGGTCATCACAAAGTTTGACTTCAATTCGTTTTTCTCTAAAGCCTGGCTTCTTGCAGTAACTCCGTCAAATATGATTTCCGCATTTAAGATCTGTGGTGTCTATCCATTCAACCCCAATGCCATTGACCCAGTTGTTAGTGGCCAGGAAACTGAGGTGCAGGAGGAATGTTCATCTGCAGTTGAGGCTCAACCGGAGACCTCAATCTCTAACGATCCCTCAGTGTCCTTCACCGATGATCAGGTCGAGTGCTTCAGACGACGGTTTGAAGAGGGATACGACCTCGAAGATGCAGATTATAGTCGTTGGTTGGAGCTTCATCATCCCAGTGCAACACAAGAACCTGGACACTCTCTTTCTGAACATTTCCCCCAAGTTTCACCTCAAAGTGAGTTGCACATTTTGCAACAAGCAACACCTTCGTCTTCGAAATCAACTCTGCCATGTGAGACTTCACCACTCTCATCTGCTTCAACTCCTCACTCTGATAGCTCACTCTCAAAATTCCTCTCTAGTCCTCACCTTATATCTCCTGACGGTGAATCTAGTGGCCGAAAGAGATCTTTTCCTCGTGCACGCCTTCTAACAAGTGCGGAATCTCTTGCTGCGATGGAAGAGAAAGAGAGAAAGAAGCAAAGAGAGGCAGAGGAGAAAGAAAGAAAGAAAAGGGAACGTGAAGATAAGAGGAAAAGTAAGGAGGAAGAAATGAGAAAGAAAGCAGTAGAGCGAGCCAGAAAGGCAGAGGAAAAGGCGAAGAAAACAGCAACAAGAAAAGGGAAACAGCCATCTCGAAGAGCTGCGAACATACTGCCATCAAGTCTAGACGGTGCAAGTTCTTCTGGTATTGCAGTGCAACCTCTGCCAAAGAGGAGGTGTCTTCAAGAGAGTGAGGACATTGACACTGATGAATGCTGCATGTGCTTTGGCAATTACCAACAAGATGTTGCTGAAGGACGGGGAACTGAGTGGATCTCTTGTGCGTGTGGTCGGTGGCTACATGTTTACTGCGCAGAAACCAGGGTTGTGGATGTGAATGGCTGTGAGCGATTTTGCCCCATTTGTATCGTGTAATATTGCTAAGTTTCATTTTGTACACTTCATTTCATTTATTTTGTCCACTTAATTTCGCTGTATGCACTTTACTCATGACAAGCTAAGACTTGTGTGGCATGTTCTGTACATAGCTATTATGTTTCAAAACATTATTGAGAAGTGGTACATTGTCTCAACCAAGCACAGCTCATTGTCTTCTGTATGTAAACAACAGGTGGGCAGAGTACCCCTAGTAGTAGCGCATAGTCCTAAGCTGCAGGCGGCCGATAATTGTACTGCGTATTTTGTATGCGCGGACGATAACCAGACGATAATTGGCGTGCGACTTGGCTTAGTATAGGACTCTGAGAATAGGAATGCGACGCAAGAAACGCGTCTATGGATAATAAGCCAAGAAATTCGCAAAAGAACGGCTCTGGTCGGCTGTTCCTCGTGTGAGCGGCGCTCCAGGGACAAAATCTGGTCGATAATTGGCTTCCTACGCTACAAAACGCCTCGAAACTCGGCGAGAATGGCTAGCTATGCCTTCACACCAAACACACCAAAAATCACTCACGGGTCCATATCTACCTATACATAGCTACGCCCAAAAGTTTCATACGTCCCTGACACGAAAATCCGCTCATACGCGATTTCAGATTTTCGATATTCTTCATCTTCTTCTTCATCTTTAACAGTATACATCTGCGCATGTGTGCATACAACACTTATAGCTATCCCAAGAGGATTTAGGATTTCCCTCTTTTCCTTTAGTTGGTGGGCCATACATAATATCATGTGGAGGTGGTCCCAGTAAAGTGATGTACCTACCTAACAGTAATTCCGGACAAGAATAACGTGATAAACATCACTGTTACCTTCGACAAGAAGGACGCCAGGCCCTTTTCAGTGAAGATGGTGAACGAAACGCTACATCGTCATGAGCTCGAATTCTCTCTCACCAGTTCCCTTGCGAAGATCAAGCCAGCAGTTAAAAGAAGACCAGACTCGCGCCCTTTAACAAAGCTTGTGTCCACCCACGAGGATGTACTTCCACTCGAATACATGCTTGAAGTTGTAACCAACCCAGTTACTGGCAAAGGAGGAAAATCTCCGAGAATGCGACTCACCTCCGACTACCAACGAACGAGGCTTCTGCTGAAGAAAAGAAGTAACCACAAAATCTCGTGTGACACCAAGGACTGGATCAAGGGAACCGAAGCCTACTACATCCAGTGCATCCACCCGCTGGGAAAGGGGTTTCTGTGCGTCAAAGAGAGAAAGGTGTTCCGGAAGCAGCAGCAAGAACAACAAAAATCAAGACAAAGAGAGGCAAGAGAAACAGAGAGACAAGAGGCCCGAGAACCAACAAGGACACGGGGGGGACCAACATGAAGAGGATACACGAGGGACAGGGAGGGAGGAGGTTGGAGACACAAGGAGACCAGGGGAGCAAGACACAGAGGGACATGCCACAAGTGGGGCAAGGCAGCAAGACGGAGGAGAAGAAACAAGAGGAGCAGACCGGCGAGAAGAACCCGAGAGAAGGGGGGCAGAGGGGCAAGGAGAAGCAAGGGGATTAGAGGTGTATGAGGGACAAACCGGGGGGCAAGGGGGCCAGGAGGAAAGGGAGAGAGAGGGGGGAGGAAGGCAAGATGGTAGGGGAAGAGAGGGGGAAGAAGGAGAAGAGCAAATAGGGACTAGGAGGCAAGATGGAGAAGATGCAAGAGGGACAGGAGTAGGAGCAGCTCAAGCCAGGAGAGGTGCAGGAGGACGAGATACAAGGAGGACGGGGAGACAAGACCACCAGAGCACAAGAAGTACGGGTCGTCACGATCGACAGGGAGAGAGAGTTAATGCCGAAGAAAAGGAATGTAAAATAGAAGAGCAATTCAAAGTGTGCGTAAAAGGAATAAGCTATGCTCGCACTGTTAAGCATCAAAATTATATGCTGTTTCGTCTGCAACCAGCACAACTATAGCATGACTGTGACATTTTGGTAGCCAAACCTTGGATGAACACTTTTACTGATAGCATTTAGCTTGTTGTTTTACTACTTATGTATGCATTAGTGTTGTAACTAATTTATTTACTCTTTAGTGCACAATTATGTGTCCATCACTAATACGCAACAATATTACCCAATATTTTACACGGAATTATTAAGTGAATGAGCACTGGTCGCCGTGGTAACCTCCTGTTTAGTAAGCACAGCACTTTGTCAAGGTCTTTAAAACTATCACCTTGAATTTGTTGTCATGTAATGGTCAACGTCTCTTTTTTCTAGTGCTGTTGAATATCATGCCTTCGTACTTATTTCATTGAGCCCAAATCTTTATTGGACTCTATTATACTGGCACTGTGCAAGCAGATTTAGCTTCCCACAATCACGCAGGACTAAAACTGCTACAATTCTAAGCATACCTGGCATTTTGCAAAGCACACCATGGATGTCAAGAAATGCAATGACACATCCAAGATATTAAACTGTGATTCGTTATGCTGGATAAAGAAAAATGAATGCAGAAAAACACTCCAAGAAGTATAATTGTATAGCCACCTCACTGCACATTAAATATAGTTTGCAAGAGTTTATATATAGTGTATAGCTAGCTGTATACTTGAACTTGAAATTGTTGTCTCTAGGAATCTACAGATCTGCTCGGACTGAGGGACAGGTAAGGTCCAGGTATCCGGCCATGTCCTGGAGACTGGCAGAGATGACTGTCACCAGCTCTGAGAAGGTGGGCCTCTTCCAAGGTTCTGAATCCCAACACTCACTCATTATACAATATCTGTTAGAAAAAATTACAGAAGAAATACTATAAAAGCTAAAGAGGAAGTAAAGAGTAAAAAACTGATACTGTGTACCATGGACAATAATTTAGCCTGTTTCTTTCACCAGTATAGTTTTTCAAATGTCTACGATACTAGCAAGTATGTATAATTATATAGGTGTGTATACATTTCCTGGGAGCAAGCTGTATTTTGTGGTTTGTCAAGTCTCTCTCCTCCATCCAAGTATCTCATGAGAGAGAAGGGGTCCACTCCAGGGTAGGGATTCCTTCCCAATGAGAACACCTCCCAACATGTCACTCCAAACGACCACTGCACATTTGAAACAATCAGTGTGTGAATCGTCATTGCCTATTGTACTTGCCACATCAGATTTCTCTGAGAAGACTCCATCGTTCAAGCTCTCAAGAGCCATCCACTTGACTGGTAATTTCACAGGGCCTTCCCCACTCTCCTGCATATCTGCTTGTCTGAAATAGTTTCTGGCATAGATCTCCTCCGACAGACCAAAGTCTGCAACTTTTATGACGTGGTTCAAATCAATCCTAATGGGAAGGAATTGTTAAGTTCTGTAGTAAACATCTTATCCCTGTACATGCAGTTCCTTGCAGCAAGGTCGCGGTGAACAAACTGGTTAGAAGCCAAGTACTCCATGCCCCTAGCAATTTGAAGGCAGATTGAGAGTAGATACGCAGCCATCTCTTCAATCTACCAGTGAAAGAATCAGGTTAATTCCTGCCTTAACAGACGCACTTTGAAGTAAAAGAGCATTCAACACAAAAGTACGACAACAACTCGATTACTATGTTATACCGTTTCAGTCATGTTCTCGTTTTCCACTGTCAAATCTGCTCTATTGTTTCGCAAGTATGAGAGTAGATTTCCATTGTGCATGAATGGCATGATAATGAGGAGGGTCCTACTCTCACTGATTGAAACACCCAGCAACTTCATGACATTTGGATGATCAAATTTAGCCATCATCTGACTCTCCTCTGCTAAACTTCTAACATCATTAAAACTGAAGATCCCTGCAAGTCGATAATATTGTTATGAGTACAAGTGTACAAATGTAATACAATCTCTTTCACCTTTCAACGTCTTCACTGCAACAAAATCCTCCACAGACCCTTTCTCATCATGTAATACGGCTTTGTAGACAATTCCAAACTCTCCTATTTTTACAAGCTCAGTAGCTTCATTGCACTAAAAATGAAAGGGTCCACCTCACCTTTACCAACAATGCTGCGGAGGGTGATACTGCTCTCAGGAATATAGAGTCCATCATCGGACATTTCTTTGATTAAATCAAGCAGGGCACTGGGCAGATTCTGGTCCCTTCTACTAGTCACACAAAGGCCTAACTGTAGTTGTGCAATGCTCAATCCTCAGAGAAGGTTTTCTCTTCCACCTGCAGAAACGTATATGTCCAGTATAAAAGCCCTGAAAGAGGCAGTTGTGTAAACCTCTAACTAAGGGCACAAGGAGGTAGCTAAATGGCTGTACATATCTGCATCTCCCACAATCAGGCATGGATAATGTAAGTACATATGCGCTGGCACGGACAGCTTTCTTCACCGGGTTACCTCAGATTAATAATTTCGCGCATCTCGCTCCCGATCTCACGCCAGGTTGACTGAGAGAATGGTGAAGAGTGCATAGTCAGAAGGAGAGGAAGAAAGGTAGAATGAAAAAATAGGCTCTATATACCAGTGAGATTTGAACCCACAACCTCTTGCATGGAGTTATGCATTATAGAGTCCTGGATAGCTATATAATAGCAGGATGCGTACATTGACAATGTGTGTTTCGCTACATAACAGAACTTGCCAAATACTAACCAATACTTGTAGCCCAAGACACTCGCCACAAGCAAAGAGAAAGTGGCAGTAAGAACGACTAAATTGACAGTCACGGTTGCAATCACTACTACTGGACCAGAGTCTTCCGATGGCTCCTCCAGATACACTGTCACTGGAGATGAGAAATTTCCACCTCCAACAGCTGTCACTGCCTGCACCTAGTATAGTATACAAATAGGTGAGTAACCAATGTGCACGTGGACAGCGTATTGGACTGATTGTGGCACAGATGTGAACTTAAGGTGGGCTGTTTCATATCTATAAAACGAAATCGTTATAGAGTGAGATGTGTATTTTATAAATGACTAACTATAGCTGTGAAAAGCAACAGAAGTTTAATCCAATTTAATAAATAGCTTGGGATTGCCAGAAAGCAAGGTAAACATGGGAACAACTTCAGGAACCACATCGTTAAGTACTGGTTCGTAAGTAGCGTCTGTAGTTCTGTTACACTGTCGCTGCGAACTAGCGCGCAACGCGACATACAAAAGAGCGAGACCAACAGAGTTACATCGAACTACACTAGTGCTATACATGTTTTACAAGGTACGCTATGCGTATAACTACTATGCAGTCAAAAGGTGATGAGCCATTAAAGGACTGTGAGTAGACTCGGAAAAGCACAATTATTATGCCCACAAGCCTTATACATTGAGGGTCTGAGTGTGTATATACCGTGGAGAAAAACTTTTCATGCAGTGGTCCCAAACCATACTCAAAAGCTCGTACAGTAACATTGTAGTCCATGTTCATCTCTCCATGTTGGAGACATCAATAGTCAAGACGTCCAACTCCTCAACTCTGGTGACCAGTTGCCCAGAGTCAGCTGTGGTATGATGACATTGTAGTA
>CASHTH010002564.1:0-11002 GCA_030341885.1 Geodia barretti | reverse complement strand
CTAGACTTCCTACGCATGACGGAAGTTACACTTCCTTTTGGTGACTAATTGACATTCCTAAGCGTGACTGATTGACGACGTACGTACGCATATCGCAATACAACCCGGAGTAGTTGCCTAGCGCTAATGCGCTCTGCAACAATCCAAGGGAGGTAGAGAATGTAGCCTTTGACATCATACATCATACAGGCTGTAGGGTATGTTAGCTTTGACATCATACTGAATTGTTCAACAGGTCAAAAGCACACAACAACATACATTTTGCAGCTTGGAAAAACAACGAACAGAAAACGCTAACACATGGGACATGGAATGCATAACAGCACAAGTACTACACAATAATTTTATCCAGGAGTATGACCACTATGAGCGCCATTCCCAAGGCACTTCAACATTAGTGGTTCAGCTTTTATCGTACAGATTGTGACAATAACAGTAAGGATATTCTTATAGCTGTTGAATATGCATAGGAAAGCTTATATATAGGCACTTCCTCCACCTATGTGGTTTACAATAGACTGACCTCCTTCCTGAGTGTTGGCAGTGGTACTGAGACTCCTGGCATTGATATTGTTGTCCTGAGAGGAGACATCATTCTCAGCAGATACAGAGAATGTGTAGAGGACACCAGGAGTCAGTCCAGTCACAATGGTCTCTGTATCATTCACCTCACTCACCACCACTCTCTCTCCTCCACTTCCTTTTATGTCTATACAGTGCATAATGGCAGTCACATAGGGTTTTACAGAGCAGATATACCTGTCTTTAACACTTCAGGAAAACATGTAGGATATTCAAAGTAGAATTTGTGGCAAGTAAATAGGAAATGCATAAGGCGTAGGATACGCAACTCAGAACAAGCTATAATTAAACATGGCATGCAATAATTATTAGATTTTGGTCAGAGTAGCTAACACTTAACATGTTGGATGGACAGGCAGCTTTAAGTCCATTGTAAATGCATACTGCAAATAATGAAGGAATCCTCACCAGTGGCAGTGACAGTGAAGACTATCTCATAGAGAGGTCTCCCTCCACCATTATCAGGAGGAGACCAGGAGAGGATGGCTGATGTGTTGGTCACATTTGACACTCTGACATCAGATGGACGTCCTGGAGACTCTGCAAAAACAGTATACAGCTAGCACTATCCATGCCACTATAAGAGTAAGTTTGAAAGAATAAGATTGTAGTATAGCAGAAATATGCAGGATGTGATTACTAGTATACAGCACATTACGTGTATACAGAAAACTCCTTTACATATTTTACCAGTAAGTTTTCTCTAGTTAGTAGGACACATGTCAACACTCACGTGTACAAAGGATGGATGGCCCCTCATAAGGAGCTCTGCAGTAGTCCTGGAGACATGGACAGAGGCTCAGACCAGTTCCAGTCCCCTCACTGTTAGCTGGACATGTTTCACATGGTCCATTACCCAGTCCTGATGAGAAGGTTCCTTCTGGACACTCTGTAAAAGAACATTACATTCACAGAGTTGGCACAACCTCTTCACAGCCTTTTGACATACCTGAGCACTTATCCTGACTACTGTTTAGCTGATATCCAGGATTACAGAGACAAGGTTTTATCACATGCCACTGTCCCCTAGCACTACATATGAGAATAGGATTGACTCCACCACCTGTGGAACTGTTTTCTACACACTCTCCCTCCACTGAAGGCGAGCCTACCAGAGACTGGGATTCAATTGCCTCAGGTCTTGAGATGAGTTCTGATGTCTCCTCTGGACACACATAGTAGAGAACTAGAATTCTTGTGAGAGTAACACAAGTGCTCAAGTCAACAACTCCCAAGTAATAACCACCTGCGGTGCCTAATTCAATATCATGATAGTCAACAAAGGACATTACTCCACTAGTAACAGCAGGAGAGACTCGACCAACTCTGACGTAATTGTTGGTGTTAGTTGCTCCATTTCTATCAATGGCTGAAGTCTCCCACTTGTACAGTTCAAAACTCTGTCTGCACTGTCTACTGATATCACATCTATTGAGAGTTCCCTCAAACTGAACAGTCACTTTCCTCAGTCTCTCTCCTTCTCCTCCTGGTAGCACTGTGTTGATGTGCTGTGTGATGAGCCAGTTCTCTTGAGCTCCAACACTGAATCCACACACTGTCACTACCCCAGCACATGTGGCTGATCCAGTTTGAGTCCACTGGAGAGCAATTAAGTTATGTTTAGTAGCTATATATAGCTATTGTCCTTACCTCAGTTATAACATCGTTAGTATTGTTATTGTCCTTATCCAGGCTTTGCCACGGTACATACGCTTCGCCAGTTTCCAGAAGCAGGCGGTTATAGTCTCTGGAGTCCATCAGAGGTCGTTCATTGACAGAGTACATTGGGCGGTCGGCAAAGTAAGGATTCGGCATTCCATTAACGATCTCATCAGTACATATCGCTACACCATCTCCTGGAGCTTGGTCCTGGACACAGCCTGCATGGCTGATCAACAGCACCGCCAACGCCACAAGACCAGGAAAAATTCGTTCATAAAACACCATCACTGCGCTCTCCTTGCCTGTATAGCTAGCTAGCTAAGTATTTTGTTGGGCGTCTAGCAGCGCGGGCGCGGCAACCATACTTCCGTTATACACGAACTTCCATTCTTCCATCCTGCCATTCTTCCATCCTACTACTACCCTTCCATTCTTCCATATCCTTCCATACTGCGCAGAGATTGAATGCGCATGGGCAGACGCAACGATTTTGCATGCTCATTTTGAATTTAGCAATGGAAACTGCCGTGTCCGTAGTCGTGGGACCCCTCTCTCGTGAAGATGTTACTTTACGAGGGATATATACCAATAATCGAGCCACAGTATGTTTTCTGTATATACTTTGTTCATGGGATCCGTATATCCCATCATCAGCTAAAGAGGGAGTCATCGACGTGTTCGGCCAACTGCTATAGCATCCTAGGGTTGTATCTTTAGTTTAGGTAAAGATAAATTTGTCGTTGTCTAGGTAAACCTATCAGCTATTACTTACCATAGGCTGAGGTGCAAACCTCTGGGAAGTTATTGGATGGTGTGGAAACGGTTACAACTCAAATACAAAATACCTGTTTCGAGGTATATAAAATAGTTGTCGTATTACAATACTGTTGTCAATGAATGTGGTTTTGTGTAGAGATTTAGTCATGCAGCCCGAAACAGCAGAGCTCCACATCTTTTTTCTCTTGGCATCATATGGTATTTTCTACATGTGCTATTCCAACTGGACCCAGAAGGGACTTGGCTACGTTTGTGCATCTCTAGCCACATGAACCCTAAACCCTGTGTGTGTGTGTCTATCTGCAGGTTCTGAGTAAGCTGGATAATGGTCATCGACTTCACAAACCAAAGGTAATCTAATGGTAATGTGACCAATGAATATAATAATAGTGCATACACATACGTACATATGCACACCATTTAATCCTTTGAAAATCAAGACACCTGCATACTAGCATCTGGTCTACGGACCACTTTACGTGACACAGTTATGCTGTATTACATAAGCACCCCTCGTGTTCTTGAGGAGAGGGTAAAGAAAGGTCTGAGCTGAGAGTGAACCTGCATACTGTATCAGATGGTCTGGTACTAATAGATATCTTGGACAGTGGGTTATGGACGCAACCTTTCCTCATGCATACTCATGGTGCATGTGAAGGAGTAGAGACATTGTACCTGCCTGCCCAGTACAAATCTAGACACCTGAGTGTGGCCCACTGCAGTGTGGCCCACTGCAGTGTATGCTGGAGTGCTGGAACGCAGAGGCCAGGAAGAGACCAACGTTTGGGCTGGTGGTGAGAATACTGGAGATACTCCTGGAGGGAAACATCGCTGAGGGGTACGTATGAATGTACTGTGTCTGTTGACAAGGACTCATTCCTTTCCACATTAACTCTGTACTTAACAGGGGTAATAACGAGCATTGCATGGCAAGAATTTAAGCTGTTAATGAAAGGTACATTCCGCTTAATTATATGCATTAAAACACAGTCATAATGCTTGGCACAATGTGATTGGTGTAGGCAAGCCCACTACTAGCCAAGAGCCTGTGTCTGAACCCAGCTTGCTACCGTACATCTCTATATAGCCCCAGCTCCCAGCTCAGCGCACAGTTTTTGTTAGTCCGGGGCTAAACTGTCGTACGTATGTTGAGTCTTTGCATTGAGAGGGAGAGTCTGGGGACACAGCTATAACCAGACGAGTCATGGCTAGGGCTATTTTTTGTTCGTCAGCACTTAGTGTATCCTTGGTTCCGTCATAGTTGTGTAAGTAAATGTTCATGTGGGCAAAAAGGTAATCACCCTGTCACCTCCCTCCTCCGCTGTCCTCTGCGCAGTTGCAGTAAGAAGACCCTCAGAGTCAGCTGAAGTCCTGTATATAATATGTCATATCATTATTACAGGCCGAAGCCGAAGCCTCGAGCTGGAGTCAAGCCGGCGTCCACGAGGAGTCGTGAGGTGGTGAGTCCTCTGGAGTACCAGAGTGTGGAGGAGTGGCTCACCAGCATCAAGATGCAGAAGTACACGGACAAATTCCTGGAGTCTGGTCACACCACCGTTACCAGCTGCCTCGAGCTTACTGCTGACGACCTCACCAAGTAGGCTTGAGTGATATATAGCTTTAAACCTTGTAGAAGTCGTAATTACTAATTTCTACACTTAATGTTGAGGTCTGCCTTGTTAACATGTTACTAGAGCAGGTGAACACCGCAGACGAGCAGCTAGAAACACGTTTGCACAAATTCGAACACTTACTTACCACCTGAGTTGCCCCAATAGACTAGATTTTTCTATGGTGTCTTAGATGTACGTAGTTTACGTGTGCTATGCCATTGCCTTGCAAGCTGTATATACCTCATTGTATGTGGCAGATTACTGTCAGCCTTTCTACCACACACAGGATGGGAATCTCACTGGCTGGTCATCAGAACAAGATCATCTCCAGCATTCGAATAGGAAGAGATCAGTTTCAAAGACAGGAGTCCATTCGTGTCTAGAATCAATGTAACTGTGACCTGTGACTCTAGTGTGTTAATTCGCTGCCTGTCTCTCTGTTCTTGTACAATACTACTTTCAGTTATGTACGATGTTTAAAAAAAGCACTGATGTCTCTGTGGGGTACATACTCATGATGCGCTCATTAATGAAAAGCACTAAAGTGCAAACCCTCGGCGGTAAACTAGCGAGTTGTAGCATCGCTGTATGCTGGGCCGTGCGTAATCGACAGAGCCAGTAACACGAGTTTCACCGTAACAGTTAACCCTCGGCGCGCATGCGCAGCGAGGGTTACAGTAGTCGTTCTGTCCGTCTGTCTGTCTGTCCGCGCGAGTTCTCGCACTACAGGCTACGAGGCGGCCAATCAGTGGCACCAACGGGTTGTGAACAATGAGAAGATGGATAAAAACGTGGCGATTTTCCTGAAACGACTGCGTTCCAGAGATATGGCTTGAAAACAAGCGAAAAAGCCAACGTGCGATCGATCGCGCACGCGCCCTCTCCGGCAGGCTATATATCGCGCACGCGTCATGTCGCCGGAGCATGCGCTACGCCACTTGGTTGTATAATTATATGATCCACGGGCTTCTGTCAGTTTTGTTCTCTGTTCTCTTCGTTTTTTCAATGGATAAACATGCTGAGCAAGGTATGTTCGCAATGTAACATAATAATAGTTCAGTTGGCGAGCAGTTTGTGGCTGCGGCTTTGTCTTCCCATCTATAAAACGTCTGGCGAGAGCATTGAAACACAGAAGAGCGAATAAAGCAAATACGAGAGCCTCTGAAACACCTGAGCCATTTCTCTAACCGCTAATGCAACTAGCTACCCTGTGTTACGGCGAGACTCGTGTTACTGGCTCAGTCGATGACGCACGGCCCAGCATCGCATATACAGCGATGCTACAACTCGCGCGTTTAGCGCCGAGGGTTTGCAATTTAGTGCTTTTCATTGCATTGGCGGTTAGAGCAATAGCCCAGGTGTTTCAGAGGCTCTCATATTTGCTTTATTCAATCTATCTGCTCTTCTGTATTTCAATGCTCTCGCCAGACGTTTTATAGATGGGAAGGCAAGGCCGCAACCACAAACTGCTCGCCACCTGAACTATTGCGAACATACGTTGCTCAGCATGTTTATCGTTTATCCACAGGGAACAGAGATCAAAACTTACAGGAGGCCGTGGATCGCATATACAACCAAGCGCATGCTCCGGCGATTAATTGACATTACGCGTGCGCGCTATAGCTAGCCTGCAGGAGATGGCGCGTGCGCGATCGACCGCGCGTTGGCTTTTTCGGTTGTTTTCACGCCATATCTCTGGAACGCAGTCGTTTCGGGAAAATCGCCACATTAATTGGGCGAGCGGAGCGAGCTAGTCGTGTCTTCGGCTCGAATTTCTATCTATAATACCGTCGTCGTCTTAGTGCGCATGCGTTAATATTACGCGCTTCTTATTAAACGACAACTGTGCGAAATATTTTCTCCGTCCTCCGTCCAGTTGGCATCCGCGGAGAATAGTGTTCTTCGTCGAAGAAAAACAGACAGAGAATCGTGTCTTCGGCTCGAATTTTCTATCTATGTATGCCCTGCCGTCGAAAGTCCTCACGACAGAGAGGCTCGTATTTTTCAGGGATGATTACGAGATCGAGAGCGGGCAAGGCAACGATACTGCTTCTGGTCCCAGAGGTAGACAGACAGAAGGCCCGGCCGTCGAAAGTCCTCACGACAGAGAGGCTTGTCTTTTCAGCGACGATTAAAAGATGGAGAGGGGGAGCGGGCACATTACCTTTCCGTTGCTACTTTCTTCTGGTCTAGTTTCACTAGCTACGTATGCGCTTACTCAACCTGATATTACAACGCCATAATAGCTTATGTTACTTGCTGAAACATTTTACCTGTAGGTACGTAGCTAGTAATGACGATGGTTGTATATACGTAATTTTGAGTTCTCGCTCCGCTCGCCCAAAGAATGCCTAGCATTTCCACCAGTATTAATCTTCTCGTCGTTCACAACCCGTTGGTGCCACTCATTGGCCGCCACATAGCCTGTAGTGCTAGAACTCGCGCGGACGGACAGACAGACAGAACGACTACTGTAACCCTCGCTTAACAAGGGAACCTCGCTAATATGACTACTTCTGTGAAAGGGGACAATTAAGACTAGTGACCCATTGCCCTATGGACACTTGATGATAATACTTACGGGCTTTTCAAAAACAAAAAATATATTATAATAATAATTATATTATATAATTACTAGTGGAAATGTTGAACATTGTTGGCGAGCGGGAGCGACCCAACTTGGGATTTGCCCGCGGTGTTCTGGCTGCATAACGTGCCGTCAGCGCACAGCTTTCCTTTCGTGAAGCAAGACAGATCTACCTGTCGCCGTTACATGCGTACTGTATAATTATTGCCAGAACGGTGAGCAGGTGAGCAGAACGGTATATATACCGACCTTACGCTTTCAGCTCATCAGGTGTCGTGGTCCACCAGGCAACTGGCATGCAGCAGTATGTGCAGGAGCAATCCTAGCGTATTATACTATTTGCAAGTTGCACCTTGGAACCATGAAGATTGGGAAGAGGTAGCTACAGCCTCGGTCAGTCACCCAAGGTTACAGCGCATGCCGTCGATGGAGAGGAGAGTTCTCTAGCTGGCTAGATCGATCGGCGAGGCACCGTGTGTGAAAATGTGTAAAATTTTAGAACGTACAAAGCCGCGCATGCGCACTTACACGACGTACGAACGCATATATAACTAGTAGGCGAATGCATGGCATTTTTGGTTAGCGGAAGCGAGCTTACAAATGGGGTCTAACGTATGAGTCACTCTTGTGTGTGCACATTGCACAGGACCAAGTAGGCCGAAACAACCTTTTAGAACCGAGCGAGCGCAGTAGACAATTCGAGTCGAGGCAAAAACAGTCAGACGACAGCGCGAATCAGGCATGCCTCTTGGTCGTACACGACCTCTTGCTAGTCGCGCTTCACTTTCCTCCGCTGTTTCTGTTGCCCGGCGTTGCCTTGCCCGTTCCCGATCACGCAATCGGCGTTTAGAAAGCCGAGCTTCTCTCTGCTCAGGAGTCTCACTGGCACGACGTTCTCTTTCCCTCTCTCGTCGACAACGAAGAGCATCTTCTCTAGACCGATCCATAACTCTCTCCCTTTCCTCACACGCTCACAAATTATCAGGGGTGGAGCCTACTGAGGGGTGGGGACGACGTATATACGGTTCGGCGACGCTCGACAACGACGGGTACATATATATATATACAAGTGGAAAAATCATTTCTTCAAAATGAAAGGGGGATATAGGGATGGCTTGAAGCACCAAAAAGGAAGAAACAAGGGGTCATTACACAGCAAAGTTGCACAAAGCTACATGACACCATCCCTATATCTTGTTTTATTGTTTATAAGCAAAGTTTCCCCTGAGCTAAGTATACATGCAAGAAAACCTCTATTGCAGAGCCGTTAAACAACAAAGATATAGGGATGGTGTCATGTAGCTTTGTGCAACTTTGCTGTGTAATGACCCCTTGTTTCTTCCTTTTTGGTGCTTTAAGCCATTCCTATATCCCCCTTTCATTTTGAAGAAATGATTTTTCCACTTGTTTCCACTTTTTTAACAGCTTATGACAACACTGCATTTATATTGTTACAGTCACTCTGATGTAGCTATGTTGTAGATAGGCTACCATAGACAAATTGTAACTGTTGAAAGTAGTAGGTAATGGGGCTGCTAGTGCCTGAAGCAGGGGCTAGATACCGTATTCACCTCATGTATTGTCTTCAACAAGGATGAACTTAGATTATTGCATGGTTGTGGTTTCATTGGCAGGCTTTGGTAATCAGGCAAACAATGAAGGCCGATTTGACTGAGTGCCCCGCAAGGCTGGCGTAATACCGCGCAGACTCTGGCAAGTTGCTCTTCGTGCAAATCAACAGCCAGTTGGAAATGTGCACACTTACTTACAGAAGGTACTGGAGGCTGAGAGTTCCTCTGCAGGTCTGCCAACTCGCTCGCCTGGTAATACGCTCGCTAGCGCATTGGACAACGCCCATGCCTGGCGCATGCGCGCGGCTCACTGATGCTGAGTAAGCAGCAAATGGCGTTATTCAGGTCGACCATGGAAGAGCTCCATGATTTACCCTAGTGACTAGCAGCAAGAAAGAAACGATCGCTTGATGTCCGTGCACACCTCCGACGAAATTGAAGACCTTCGGTGAAAAAATCAGTGCTTGAACTGGTACTGGTAAGGAGATAGCGGGTTTAAAGAAGAAGAAGAAGAAGAATAATTATGATGACACAAAAATCGTGAAAACGCGTATGAGCGAATTGTCGCCTGGACGACTGAAGGTGCGTATGAGCTCTTGGGGGACATGTATAGGTAGATATGGGCCCGTAGACTATTGCTAGTATGCTTTGAAGACCTAGGGAGTGATTCTCACCGAGTTTTTAGTCGTTTTGTACGCGGATCACGTGAGATTTCACCCGCGTCATCCCTATATAGAGAGTCTACCGACTCTCTAATATATATATAATTATATAGAAAAATCGCGCCGTTCGGACCACTAGGTTAGCTCGCTTCCGCTCGCCAACTAGTAGGCGAATGCATGGCATTTTTGGCGAGCGGAAGCGAGCTTACAACTAATCGTATGAGTCACTCTTGTGTGTGCACAAAACAGTGAGATACATTGCACAGGGCCAAGTAAACCCGAGCGCAGTAGACAATTCGAGTCGAGTCAAAAACAGTCAGACGACAGCGCGAATCAGGCATAATCCGGCAATCGAGAAAAATCTCCCGCTGGACTGTGCAGCAATTCTCGATAGCTTCGGAGGTGTTCGAGCCTGCCGTGTTGCGTTTCCTATCGATTCAGGCAACATATGAAAATTTTGAAATCCCTTTCGGGTAAAAAGAAGCGTGTAATGCTGGAGCATGCGCAGTTGGACGACGTACGGTGACATATATTATATATATAGAAAAATCGCGCCGTTCGGACCACTAGGTTAACTCGCTTCCGCTCGCCAATTATACTAGTAGGCGAATGCATGGCATTTTTGGCGAGCGGAAGCGCGCTTACAATTGGTATGAGTCACTCTTGTGTGTGCACAAAACAGTGAGATACATTGCACAGGACCAAGTAGGCCGGAACGACCCGAGCGCAGTAGACAATTCGAGTCGAGTCAAAAACAGTCAGACGACAGCGCGAATCAGGCATAACCCGGCAATCTGATTGGTCTTGCAGGAATAGGGAACAAGTGGCAATGTAGAAAAATCTCTCGCTGGACTGTGCAGCAATACTCGATAGCTTCGTAGGTGTTGCGTTTCCCCTGATTCCGCTCGATTCAGGCAGCATTATGAAAATGTTGAAATCCCTTTCGGATAAAAAGAAGCGCGTAATGCTGGAGCATGCGCAGTTGGACGACGTACGGGTACATATATATAGAAAAATCGCGCCGTTCGGACTACTAGGTTAGCTCGCTTCCGCTCGCCAACTAGTAGGCGAATGCATGGCATTTTTGGCGAGCGGAAGCGCGCTTACAATTGGGGTCTAATCGTATGAGTCACTCTTGTGTGTGCACAAAACAGTGAGATACATTGCACAGGACCAAGTAGGCCGAAACGATCCGAACGCAGTAGACAATTCGAGTCGAGTCAAAAACAGTCAGTCGACAGCGCGAATCAGGCATAATCCGGCAATCTGATTGGTCTTGCAGGAATAGGGAACAAGTGGCAATGTAGAAAAACCTCTCGCTGGACTGTGCAGCAATACTCGATAGCTTCGGAGGTGTTGCGTTTCCCCTGATTCCGCTAGATTCAGGCAGCATTATGAAAATGTTGAAATCCCTTTCGGATAAAAAGAAGCGCGTAATGCTGGAGCATGCGCAGTTGGACGACGTACGGTACATATATATACAAGTGGAAAAATCATTTCTTCAAAATGAAAGGGGGATATAGGGATGGCTTGAAGCACCAAAAAGGA
>CASHTH010002563.1:0-17064 GCA_030341885.1 Geodia barretti | reverse complement strand
TTCTGATGTAGTGTGTGTGTTGTATAGAGTAGTGGTATGTACATGTAAACCTCTGATTGGTTGGCCACCGGGATTTGAATCAGACCTGAACCCTGCGATTAGGACCCCTGAAATTAAGACCCCCGCAATCTGAACCCCAGAATCAAGGACCCCTCTCCCCTGATTTACATGTTGATCGTTTAGCAACAAGTGTATAATTATATCATTCTCTGCTTGTTGTCCATTTGAATGTGGCGGAAACTCTCCCAAGGATTAATAATGTCTTGACATGCAAGACTCCTCTTCAATGCCACAAAATAACCCTTCTCTCCCCCTCCCTCTTTTTCTCTACTTACAGGCATATCTGGAGTTCTTCTGTAGTCCGTCGTTCATGAGAGCGCTAATGACGGTCCTGGTGGACTATCCTCAAGTCAACTACCACATTGTCAACAGACAGGTATATATACCACACAACTAAAGACTAAGGGAACGAGGGGAAATCCATGTGGGAGGACGAGGGGAGGTAGGGGTAGGGTTGGGGTACCACAGACCCCGGGGTGGGGAAAACGGGGTAGGACGATGGGGGAGGGTGTCCGGAGTAAACCATGAGGTAGGACTATCCTCAAGTCAACTACCATAATATTGTCAACAGACAGGTACATACCACACAACTAAAGACTCTGTCGACAAGAGAGCATCGTGATTGTTACTCAACTGCAAAAGTAGAATTTCAGTTTTTAGCACACCAGGTACAGACGTCTGTCTACTGCCTTTGAGAAACTTTTGGTGAAAACTTGCTATTTTTCAGAGGTTCTTGAAATTTTTTGTTAGCGAAATGTTTTTTAGCACGAAACCAGAGTTGTGACTATAGCCACTGCAGTATATATAGCTGTTCAAATCCCTCCACCCTCTTCTCCTTCCCAGGGAACGGAAAACATGACAAACTGCGACTCCTACCAGCCAATAGCGGTCACCTGGGGGGTTTTCCCTGGCATGGAGATCATACAACCCACGGTCGTCGACCCTGTCAGCTTCCATATTTGGAAGGTATAGCCACAAATCACTTCTTTTTCGTTCTCATTTTGCTGTTGTTGTTCCAAACATTTCTCTTTCTCATTATTTCTGTGAATTTCCTGCTGTTCCTCTGTTTTACCGTTCTCCCGTCTTCTACGGAATTTTGCAATCTGCTTTTTTCTGCGACTTTCTTGAGACATCGAGCCTTTTCTTTTTACCATTACAAGATGTTACTGATGGTGTCTCCCTCCTTTAGGACGAGGCCTTCATGTTGTGGGGGACCCACTGGGCCAGTCTCTACAGCCCCGAGTCCACCTCCCACCACATCATCTCACACATCCAGAACACCTACTACCTCGTCAACCTCGTCGATAATGACTTTGTCACTGGAAACGTCCTCTTTCAGGTTGGTTCACCAATAGTAGGTGTTTTGAGGCTCTCCCATACCTGTGTTAAAAATATAACAGTAAAGAGACCATTTTTGTGTCTCTCTCTCTTTTCCTCCTCCATTCCCCTCTCCTCCTCTTCTCTATATATCTGAGTCAGTTAGGACCCAATAATGACCAGATGATGAAAATTCAGTTGGTTGCTTGTATTCACATTCATCCAATCAGTTTTTTTCCAGAAATTATGTACCAATGTTTCGACTAGAGCTAGGCTCATTTGTGCATGCCTTAATACTCCCCGTTCATAATCTCCCTTTTTTCTCTGTACCTTTCCCCCCTCTCTCTCTCTCTCTCTCTCTCCTCTCTCTCTCCTCTCTCTCTCTCTCTCTCTCCTCTCCTCTCCCAGCTGGTGAACAAGGTACTGGACGGTATGAGCAAAGCCAGTAGTCCCACAACTGAGACTGACCAAAACTCTCTCCCCTCCTCCTCCTCATCTTCATGACTTCCTATTGTCTAAAATTTTTTTATTGCGCGTGCGCACATTGTTTACAAATCACGTGATTCTAGCAGCCACGCCCCTGTGCTCATTTCTCGTCTGGGTTTTGTTCTTCGCCCAACGTTTCCGACAGTTTTCAAGGCCCGCTTTCGATCGACGAGGTCGACCACTGACGACACAGTAGTAGTACAGCCGGCCAGAAGCAGCTCACGTGACTCAGAGATGGCTACTGGAGGAGGCGGGGACCAAGTCTGGACGTGGAAGAAACGTAAGACAGTCGCCCCGAGCCGCGCCCCCCACGTAGGAAATAAAATGATAACTGTTATGTTATGACTGCCCAGTGAATGATGATGATGGTATTGTCTTATGTAAAGATGACGTTTTGTGTAACGTCATCACTAGCCATATATCGGATGAAGTTAGTGATTAGTGATGATGTCATTGTCTTTCCTCGCAGCACTCCCTCCAAGTAAAGCCACACTCAGAAGGTCTTTGAGAACACCAGTGACCTCAGTCGCATCTGCAACCATCTCTCCATCCCTCATGATATGTGGGATGTTGACAGTGCAGTAGAGTACTATGTACAGAGTACAGATCCAATGAAAATGAGAAGGATGATATCCTGGCTGGACCTGATTGGAGACACAGCTCTAGCAGACTCATTGATGGAGTATGCAGAGCCCCCAGCAGGTATGGCTACAATAGAGAACACAACACAGCCAGTCAATTGTATACCTCTGGCTATATTGAAACCCCACCACAGCATAGCTGTGTGTATATCATCATCAGGGGTTCATCGCAAGGGGGGTGGGGGGAGGGGGGCCAAATGAGTAATTGTGAAATAAAGGGGGGGGGTGGGGTGGGGCAAAGCTGTTTTCTGAAAATTATGTACCAATGTTTCGACTAGACCTATGCTCATATGTGCAGGCCTTAATACTCCACGTTCATAATCTCCCTTTTTTCTCTGTATATGCCTTTCTAAAGTGCAAACCCTCTGCGGAACTGCGCATGCCCAGGGCGATTATGCATATTGCCTTTTCACTTGTTTTCACTGCATATCTCTCGAACACAGTCGTTTCGAAAAATCACCTAATAATTTTCAGCTCACGTAGTTATGAAGCCACTGGTATTGCTAATTGCCTGCCTCGTAGCCCTCGTAGTGCCAGAATAAGCGTCGACACAGACACACAGACAGACAGAGGTGGCATAGTGACTATAGTGTGTGGTACTGTAGTTGCTGCAGTTGCACACCAGTCAGGCTTGTTTTGCATATTTAAAAGTTTACTTTAACTCCAAGAGGGGTGACGAGATTTGATCAAGTCGGGGCGAGCGCCCCCTCTACCCCCACCCTAAATGAACCCCTGATCATGTTGACATGTGGAAGACTAGATTTTGTGAAACTGTCTTGAAGTAGCCTTCTTCCCTGACTCTCCCTCTGCATTATAATAGGTTTTGCTGGAAACAAAAAGCACTGAAGTATAATAAATTATTATAATACAAAATCCTTAATGAAAAGGCACCCTCGGTGCAAGGATCGTGCATGCAGCGTTGATATGCACTTTACACATGCTCTTAACATGATTAATGTTTGGGAATAGTCAATTGATGACAGTGGCTGGTCCTCTCCTCAGATCCATCCCTCAATCCACACCTCCTCATACCAGTCTTTACTGCCATATCTGGAGACTGGGGGGATTGATGGTACTACACTACAGTACCAGATGCCAGGGCTGCTCTCTTCCGTGAGAAGTTCAGTGATCGTGATCAAGTCACTGCTGAGGCTGGGAAGTACTACGCTCTCTATCATCATGATCCCAGCTGGAAAGACTTATCCTGCCGTCTCTATGCAGCAGGAGAAACAAAGGCTGTGGGGATTGCCAAACCTCACGTACAGACTGTGACTGGTATGTAATTGACTAGTGAAGTGAGCCTACCTAGTCGTCTGAATGAATGTGAGTCAGTGAGTGATGGGTACTGCATACCAATGTTCTACGTGATTCTCACACTCACCACATTAATTGGGGAGTGAAGCGAGCCCACCTACATAGGCGTCTCAATGTGGAATTTTACCATATTATATCTTATCTGGTGACAGACCCACATACTGTAATGTTTAGCATTAAACATGTGAAATATTGATTCACTCGCCACTACATGCCATAATATTCAGTGCTAAAACTGTGAAATATTGAAATGCTCACTTCACTCACCAAGAATGTCATCTAGTATGCTTGCATTCCTCTAGTAACAATTATACACTCACATGTTACATGTACTACTTGTACTTTATGTGTTAGGAACACATGTAGTAACAACAGTTCTCCAACACACTGTCCTGTATTTGGCCTACACTCACACATGGACATTGTACTTGTGTGTACTGCCCTCCCTGATCCCCTCCCCAAAGACCTGCACTGAGAGTCAGCTAAAACTGTGTGTCATGCACTGGACCCATTACATGTGGACTAACACATTCACTGTGTCAATCATGTCTTCATGCATGTTCAACGAAGCATACCTCTGTGTACTATGGATGTTACTATTTTAGCAGCTGTGTGTATTAATATCATACCTAACCTTGCATACATTTGTGATAGGAAACAATAGTCACTGCATATTCTCCCTCTCTCACTCCTCCAGACCCCAGCCTGACTCCAGCCAACATCCTACAAGTCACACGCCATGTCCCACTGTGGAGTAGTGTGGATTCCAACATCTTTCTTAACATCCCACTCAGCCAGCATGATGAGATACTAGGAAATTTTATGATGATGAGGAGCGAAACGAGAATTGATCACTACATGGCTGGCCGGTCACCCCTGTCCTACCTGGGAACACGTTATGACACTACTGGAGGTTGGAGTTTGGGGGGAGGAGAGTAAGAGAGCAGCACGTGAGGTGGAGGAGACATACCTCAAGAGTGAGTTAGTAATCATTACGTTTGTGAGTTTACATTATGATTGTTGTAATGACATGATTCAAAGGGTGATAGTGAAGCCAGTGCTATATCTTTAGCTAAGCATTGTTCATTGGACACATGCAGCTTCAGTGTACAATGAACATGAGCATCTATGTACCTACATGTCTAGTGTTGGGTGTGGTTTGTGGTTTGTAACCAGATGTACACGTAATTCAGATGTAACAAAAGTTTTACAGAAAGTGTGTGTGCCCTTTTAATTTGTGTGTGCCTGAAAGGGGGACATATGCCCTCTCTCCAGCTCCATCCTCTATATGTGACCCGCTACGGGAAAAGGGCCCATTTGACGCAAAATAATATTTCCGAGTAAACGGCCAAAACACGCCGAAAATCCACCCATCATGAAAAAACATGTTTATAGCATACTAGCTAAAAGTCAGAGGAAAAGAAAGAACCTCCCCCACCCAAGAACACAAAACACAGACAATAATATACCCAAGCACACAAAACACAGACAATAACATATAAACAGAAAGAAAGAGGCAGGACCCTGGGTGCCCAGCCTTGAGAACCGGGGCGGTAGGTTAAAGAGTCTTTTATGGGCCTAACTCTCCCTACACACCCAGTGTCCCAACCTCCCTTACACATAGTTAGAAAATAAATAAATAGAAATCATGTACAAAAAAACGACAGCTACAGGATAAAAACAACAGCCGGTAGAAAAATAGAAAGCCTCAAAGGACCAATAAACTCATAGAAAAATATAAAAACTCTGAAACTCACGTAGCACGACGACACGACGGAGACATAAAAAAACGTGCGATTACTCTAAATAACGCACAGCATATACACGTGTAAGAAAAATATAATATCATTAGAGCTCACTCACGCTGAATTTCGTGTCTTCTAAATCTAGTAGATTTCACGTTTTCGTGTATTCTAAGTGCCCGGGGCGTTTTTGGTGCGCGCGCATATAGTAGGTGCGCGTTAATTAGAAAACCACGCGCTGAGTTCAACATAGTATTACTGTGCGCTAATGGTCAGTGAGTGTGCGGGGTAAATAGTCTGGTGATGACAAGGCCGGATCAGTCGGAGTCGGAATCGCTCTCGATGAATGCCCGTTTCCTAGCCCTTTTCGTGGAGTTACTGGCGTTTCCGGGGGCCATGTAGAAGTTTACCGTGCAACGTTCGAAAACAGCGTTTTGGTTGCTACGGGCGCGCAGAGCCTGCGCCCGCTCTAAATAAGTTAGGCAGGCTCGTCCAATGAAATCTACGCGATTTAGAAGGCCTCGGGCCCTTAGTAGCGTCCTCGCTACGCTCGGACGCTAGAGCCCAAGGCCCTCGGCCTTCTAAATCGTGTAGATTTCACCGACTCACTGTCTAACTATTATTTAATGGCTACACAGCAAGAAACTACGATCATTTGTCTACCTTTTCGCGAAGAAAAAACTCAGTGCGCCGTTCAGGGATCGCGCAGTTGCCGTGTCTTTCCCGAGACCTTCCCCGTGCGGCCAGCCATACCCGGGCATTCCACGGAGAAAATTACGCAATCCCCCCTTCGGCCGGGGGTGTTTTCGTGTGTGGTTATCTTTGTGTCTTTTGTTTTTTTTGTTTTTTTTGGTTTTTTTGTTGTCCTTTTTTTTGTTCACTATCATTGTGTAATTTGCATTCCCGTTATTGCAGTCGGTCTGTGTGAAAATTATACGTAATCGTGTTACGCGCGCGCCGCGCGATCGCGTATACGGAATTTCGGATTTAGACCGGAAGTTGATCTTTGAGGTCAATATCTCCGTTCCCGTTTTCTAGGGACGCCCTCGCTACCGCTGCGTGTAGCGCGAAAGCAAAGCGCGTTACGCGATTTGCGATTGCATCATAGTACGGAGCGGGCTTTTAGCAACAGGCTCGTGCAAAAATCTCGAAAAATATTTTGCGTGTCAAATGGGCCCTTTTCCCGTAGCGGGTCACATATTATGATGAAGTTCTTTTAAAGATTGCTATTGTACCTGCAGTGACTCCCGAGAAGGCCAAACAGATCCTGGACGCTGCCCTCCAGGACGGCTCCTTCCCACTGGGCTTTCTGAAGTCCATGGCAATAGGAGTGGCTCGCTCGGGGAAGACGCTCTCCAAGAATCACGTCTTCAAATTGATGTGCGACCCGAACTTCTCCGTTAGTACAGGAGTGTGTGAGGCTCCGATCTTGGCCTTTCGACAGCTTACTTTGGAGCTGATCAAAGCTTTGCCTTCTGCAGAGGGGTTCGTATTACTCAAGTACGAGGATATCAATCAATTTCTGGCTGACGTGGTTTGCAAAGGTTTCCTTAAAGGAAGGGTAGCGAAAGTGGTGAAAGAAATGGTGCAGGCCGCTAGCGAAGGCTCCAGTTCATCTGATGGAAGTGAGGGTGTAGCTGCAAGTAGTGTAGGCACTGGTTCAGGGGATAGTGCAGCCTCAACAGCTGTAGTCGGTGCAGTCTGTGCTAGGGCTAAGGGCCGTAATCCATTTCATCGACTGTTCAAGCTGCAGCTGGTCCTGTTCCTGGACAGCGGAGGACAGCCTCAATTCCACGAGGTCGTTGCAGCCTTCAGTCACAACGTGTCCCTCGTCCTGGTCTTCATCAAGCTCAACGAGCGTCTGGATGCTCTGTGCACCAATGCCTTCACCGACGAGGAAGGAAAGTGGTTTACGGAGCAATGCCCCTCACTGCTCACCAACGAGCAGATGGTGGTCCAGTTTGTCCACACCATGATGTGCAAGCCCGTGGCCGGCAGCGAAGGCATGCACACCAGGTTCATGGTGATCGGCACTCACAGGGATCTGATGCACGAGTGCGACGAAACCCTGGAGCAGAAGAACGAGAGGCTGGCCAGCCTGTTTCTACCGGCTCTGGAGGAAAACCTGGTCATGAATGGCGACGACATCATCTTTGCCGTCAACGCCAAGAATCCCGACGAGAATGACGACAAATGCTTCGATCTGATCCGCGAGAAAGTGGCGGACTTGAGCGGGGCCCTGGATGTGGATACCCCGATAGCGTTCCTCGTGTTGCTGAACGACGTGAACAAGTACGCGGAAGAGCAGGGAAAGAAGGTAGTGAGCATGGAGGAATTCCAGGCCATCGCTGGGAGGCTGAAGATGGAGCGACAGAGTCTGGAGGCTGCCTTGCTTTTCTTCAACAAGATGAGCGTGTGGATGTACGTGCCGTCGGTCCTCCCTGGTGCGGTGTTTGTCGACCCTCAGATGCCACTGGACAGCATAAATCGAATCGTCCAGTACAGCTTCCGGGTGGGGGGTGGTGCGATTGCAGGGCTGGCTGCGAGCGATTGTCGACTGTGGAAAGAAGGGGTGGTGAGCAACGAGATGCTGAAGGGAGAGGAGTTCCGTGGTTGCTTCGTGAGGGGTCTGTTTGAGGCAGGCGATGCTCTGAAGCTGTTCGAGAAGCTTTACATTGTAGCTCCTCTGAACGAGAGGGAGTTCATAATGCCTGCCATGCTCCAGACGGTGGCAGAGAAGGATATGGAGCGATATGTGCCTGCCCCCAGTGAGCACGTGTCCCCTCTCTTTCTCCACTTCCACATGTCCCGCATCGCTAAAGGTGTGTTTTGCTCCACCCATACCTGCATGCGCTCCAAGTATGGGTGGACCACGGCTTACACCATGGTAAAAAGTAAGAAAGTTCCAGCTTGTCTCTTCCGCAATGCCGTGCGGTTGCAGCATCCGACAAAAGCAGTTGAAATTACTCTTCTCCATGCTTTGAAGCATTTCGAAGTTCATCTCGATGCATCGCAGGCCGACCTGCCCATCATCTGTCCAGAAATCTGTGACATGCTCACGGATGCAGTGGATAGAGCAGCGAGTGCTTTCCGCTTCAAGAATTCGCGAGCCTCTGTAGCCTTCCAGTGCCCCTGCAGCCCAGACGACGTGCACACAGCCACTCCAAATGAAGCCCACTCCAACCTCATCTGCACACTGACGGGGAAGAACATTCGAGGAGGCCTTACACCTGCTCAGGGGGTGTGGCTTGGACCACGAACTGCTCCAGGTGAGACTTCGGATTGTGTGTGTGTGTGTCTTGTGTACACTCTGTTGTTTGATTTAAGTCAGTGTTGAAACTGATAATAGTGTTTTCTCCTCTTTTCCACAGTCGCCGAGTCAGCTGCAACTTCTCTCTCGACTAGTGAACCTGTGTCGTCTATCACTGACCCTCCCTCCCCGTCCTCTCCGTCTTCCACAATGGGTGAGTGAGCTCTGACTGTTTGTGTGTCTCAGAGCTACGATTCTTCACTTCTCTGCCCTTTGCTAAGTATGAAGGTTTGAAATGCTCCCAAACCTGCATGGTATTGCATTGTCAGCAAGTCTTCAGGCTTGGATTGTCGTGGGTTCGAATCCCACCCAGGGCAGCTCTCTTCTTTTCTTTGAAAAGAAAGAGCTGTCCTGGGTGTAGTTGACTTGTTTTGCCTTGCCTTTCTACCTCGTTACCAAGTTGTTGAGACATGAGTGTTATGAGTTATTAAAGTGTGTGGTAGTGACAGGGTGTGTTATATTGTCTCAGGTCCTCCAACTCTGCCTCAGTTGCTGCGTCTCAAGATACCGCAGAGAGTTGGTGCCAACTACTCCACATTTGGAATCCTTCTCCTCAACGACACAGTCGGGAGTCGAGTGCGACAGCCTCGAGGAACTGTCCAACAAGAAACCAGAGAAGATAGTTCTGCGAATTCTCCAGGAGTGGCTGGAGGGGAGGGGGGTGGAGCCAGTGACGTGGGAGACACTCGTCAAGACACTCAGAGACTGCGACCTCTCAGCTCTGGCTGACGAGGTTCACCAGAAACTGCCGTCATCTCACTCCTGATCTCGTGTACATCTCACCCTTGACCTCTCTCTCTCTCTCTCTTCGACAATGTTTGTAGCTTCACTGCATTCCATTTTGCAGCTAGCATTGAGCGTCAAATAGCCTTGGCATTTTTTTTTGCCATTTCACGAGCATGCCTACAGATTTTTTTAATCGATTACGTCAAGGAGCCTGTGAGCTTTTTGCCGTTGGAAGCAGCCTACAAGTTTCCCCCCATTTCTCAGGTACATTACAACTTTAGTTTCATTTCGTGAGTATGGCAAAGTCTACAAGTTTTTTTTGCCCATTTCACATGTTCATGTGCTAAGCAGCCAACCAGTTGTTTTGTGTACATCAAGCCTAAGTGTATTTTCCCATTACATTGGTAGGCAAGCAGCCCACGAGTTTTTTTGCCATTAATTTTATGAAAATGCCAACCACTCTACATGTTTTCCCCCATTTCATGGGTACACTAAGATGCCAGCGAGTTTTTTTGCCATTTTCAAGAGTACGGCAAGCATCATGCAAGGTTTTTTGTAATAATTATTGCACAAATACAGGAAGAATCCTACATGTTTTTTTTTACGAGTACAGTTTGTCCCTGTAATTCCAGGTTATCCCCACGGTCACCCAGACTGCGCCAACTACGATGAGGATATTCAACATCTGAAGGAGAAGGTGGATGCGGGCGCAGATTTCATCATCACGCAGCTGTTCTTCGAGGCCTCAACTTTCATCAAGTTCTACCATGACTGCAGGAGGATTGGGATTACTGTTCCCATCATACCAGGAATACTGCCCATTCAAGTATATTGAATTAGTTGTCAATTAGTCTATCCACAACATTATTTGCGTGTATACTTACCCGAAAACTTTGTATGTAGTGCCCTCGTAAATTGACATAAATATTTCTCTTCAAATTCAGTTAAATATCTGTTCCCTTTGAAAATGTTGCCACATGTATGTATGTACCTGTCACTGTGTATCGTCCAGTTAAACACCTGTTCTCGAATTTCAAGAAATATTTTGTGCCAACAGAAAGGGAAAAACCATGTGTGAATGCATCAAGTAAAAATAGGGTGTACGCCACATTATAATGTTTCCCTGTATACGCAAGTATACGCACGAGCCATACACAGGCGGAGGGGAAATCCCTTATGTAGAGCGCAATGCGTGTTGCGCGTAATGCTCTCGTGCGGTTCTGGTGTGGCTAATCATCGCCATATCGCGCATGCAAATTCTCTATTCGTTGTACTACATAATTCATTCACAAACTCAAACTTGTCCCTGTGTGTCATAGCCCCTATTTTTACTTGATGCGCTCACATGTGGTATTCTTGCAATTTTTCTCTCAGCTATAATATGTGTACAGTGGCCTCCGAACAAGGGACACTATGGGGCCAACAATCTTGTCCCTTGTAGAGAGGTCGTCCCTATCTCGGAGGTCAAATAATACACTAAAGTATTAGCATGGGATTGAAACAAGTGTCCCTTGTAGAGAGGTTGTCCCTATCTTTGAGGGTCCCTTATCAGAGGTTCCGCTGTACTCTATATACACACAATAGGGCTACAGGACATACATGTGGCAACATTTTCAAGGGAACAATATTGTAAACTGATTTTGAAGAGAATATTTAGTCAATTTACGAGGGCACTACAGACAAAGTTTTCGGTAAGTTACACGCAACTAGGTTGTGGATAGACAATGACAACTATTCAATATCTTGAATGGGCAGTATTCCTGGCATGATGGGAACAGTAATCCCAATCCTCCTGCAGTCATGGTAGAACTTGATGAAAGTTGAGGCCTCGAAGAACAGCTGCGTGATGATGAAATCTGCGCCCGCGTCCACCTTCTCCTTCAGATGTTGAATATCCTCATCGTAGTTGGCGCAGTCCGGGTGACCGTGGGGATAACCTGGAATTACAGGGACAAACTGTACTCGTAAAGAACGCAAAAAAACTTGTAGGATTCTTCCTGTATTTGTGCAATAATTATTACAAAAACCTTGCATGATGCTTGCCGTACTCTGTGAAAATGGCAAAAAAACTCGCTGGCATCTTAGTGTACCCATGAAATGGGGGAAAACATGTAGACTGGTTGCCTTCTTCATAAAATTAATGGCAAAAAAACTCGTGGGCTGCTTGCCTACCAATGTAATGGGAAAATACACTTAGGCTTGATGTACACAAAACAACTGGTTGGCTGCTTAGCACATGAACCTGTGAAATGGGCAAAAAAACTTGTAGACTTTGCCATACTCACGAAATGAAAATAAAGTTGTAATGTACCTGAGAAATGGGGGGAAAACTTGTAGGCTGCTTCCAACGGCAAAACACTCACGGGCTCCTTGACGTAATCGATAAACGTGCACAAAAAACCCGGCATTCTCGTGAAATGGCAAAAAAAACGCGAAGGCTATTTGACGCTCAATGCTAGCTGCAAATGAAATGCAGTGAAGCTACAAACATTGTCGAAGAGAGAGAGAGAGAGAGGTCAAGGGTGAGGTGTACACGAGATCAGGAGTGAGATGACGGCAGTTTCTGGTGAACCTCGTCAGCCAGAGCTGAGAGGTCGCAGTCTCTGAGTGTCTTGACGAGTGTCTCCCACGTCACTGGCTCCACCCCCTCCCCTCCAGCCACTCCTGGAGAATTCGCAGAACTATCTCTCTGGATTTCCAAGGCACTGCGCTTGAAGCTGTCGACTCGACTCCCGACTGTGTCGTTGAGGAGAAGGATTCCAAATGTGGAGTAGTTGGCACCAACTCTCTGCGGTATCTTGAGACGCAGCAACTGAGGCAGAGTTGGAGGACCTGAGACAATATAACACACCCTGTCACTACCACACACTTTAATAACTCTTAACACTCATGTCTCAACAACTTGGTAACGAGGTAGAAAGGCAAGGCAAGGCAAACAAGTCAACTACACCCAGGACAGCTCTTTTTTCAAAAGAAAAGAAGAAGAGCTGCCCTGGGTGGGATTCGAACCCATGACAATCCAAGCCTGAAGACTTGCTGACAATGCAATACCATGCAGGTTTGGGAGGGAGAGGAAGAAAGGAAGGAGGGAGAGAAGAGATGTAGACAGAGGAAGACTCACTCATTCTGGGTGTCTTGGGACTGGGAGGATTGCTGTCCACAATACCACTCATCCTGCGTTTTCGCGATCTGACAGGCAGGGAGATAGAGGACAACGGTACACGAACTAAAAGGCACAGTGAAGAAGTTGTAGCTGACTCGGCGACTGTGGAAAAGAGGAGAAAACACTATTATCAGTTTCAACACTGACTTAAATCAAACAACAGAGTGTACACAAGACACACACACACAATCCGAAGTCTCACCTGGAGCAGTTCGTGGTCCAAGCCACACCCTCTGAGCAGGTGTAAGGCCTCCTCGAATGTTCTTCCCCGTCAGTGTGCAGATGAGGTTGGAGTGGGCTTCATTTGGAGTGGCTGTGTGCACGTCGTCTGGGCTGCAGGGGCACTGGAAGGCTACAGAGGCTCGCGAATTCTTGAAGCGGAAAGCACTCGCTGCACTATCCACTGCATCCATGAGCATGTCACGGATTTCTGGACAGATGATGGGCAGGTCGGCCTGCGATGCATCGAGATGAACTTCGAAATGCTTCAAAGCATGGAGAAGAGTGATTTCAACTGCTTTTGTCGGATGCTGCAACCGCACGGCATTGCGGAAGAGACAAGCAGGAACTTTAACTTTCTTTCTTTTCTCGATGGTGTAAGCCGTGGTCCACCCATACTTGGAGCGCATGCAGGTATGGGTGGAGCAGAACACACCTTTAGCGATGCGGGACATGTGGAAGTGGAGAAAGAGAGGGGACACGTGCTCACTGGGGGCAGGCACATATCGCTCCATATCCTTCTCTGCCACCGTCTGGAGCATGGCAGGCATTATGAACTCCCTCTCGTTCAGAGGAGCTACAATGTAAAGCTTCTCGAACAGCTTCAGAGCATCGCCTGCCTCAAACAGACCCCTCACGAAGCAACCACGGAACTCCTCTCCCTTCAGCATCTCGTTGCTCACCACCCCTTCTTTCCACAGTCGACAATCGCTCGCAGCCAGCCCTGCAATCGCACCACCCCCCACCCGGAAGCTGTACTGGACGATTCGATTTATGCTGTCCAGTGGCATCTGAGGGTCGACAAACACCGCACCAGGGAGGACCGACGGCACGTACATCCACACGCTCATCTTGTTGAAGAAAAGCAAGGCAGCCTCCAGACTCTGTCGCTCCATCTTAAGCCTCCCAGCGATGGCCTGGAATTCCTCCATGCTCACTACCTTCTTTCCCTGCTCTTCCGCGTACTTGTTCACGTCGTTCAGCAACACGAGGAACGCTATCGGGGTATCCACATCCAGGGCCCCGCTCAAGTCCGCCACTTTCTCGCGGATCAGATCGAAGCATTTGTCGTCATTCTCGTCGGGATTCTCGGCGTTGACGGCAAAGATGATGTCGTCTCCATTCATGACCAGGTTTTCCTCCGGAACCGGTAGAAGCAGGCTGGCCAGCCTCTCGTTCTTCTGCTCCAGGGTTTCGTCGCACTCGTGCATCAGATCCCTGTGAGTGCCGATCACCATGAACCTGGTGTGCATGCCTTCGCTGCCGGCCACGGGCTTGCACATCATGGTGTGGACAAACTGGACCACCATCTGCTCGTTGGTGAGCAGTGAGGGGCATTGCTCCGTAAACCACTTTCCTTCCTCGTCGGTGAAGGCATTGGTGCACAGAGCATCCAGACGCTCGTTGAGCTTGATGAAGACCAGGACGAGGGACACGTTGTGACTGAAGGCTGCAACGACCTCGTGGAATTGAGGCTGTCCTCCGCTGTCCAGGAACAGGATTATCTGCAGCTTGAAGAGTGGCTCTTCTTCTGTGACCACTTCACTATCATAGCTTCAGCCTCGGCCCTGGCTTTGCTGGCAGTGAAGACTGCACTGACTACAGCTGTTGAGGCTGCACTATCACCTGAACCAGTGCCTACACTACTTGCAGCTACACCCTCACTTCTATCAGATGAACTGGAGCCTTCGCTAGCAGCCTGCACCATTTCTTTCACCACTTTCGCTACCCTTCCTTTAAGCAAACCCTTGCGAACCACGTAAGCCAGAAATTGATTGATATCCTCGTACTTGAGTAGTTCGAACCCCTCTGCAGAAGGCAAAGCTTTGATCAGCTCCAAAGTAAGCTGTCGAAAGGCCAAGATCGGAGCCTCACACACTCCTGTACTAACGGAGAAGTTCGGGTCGCACTTGATTTTGAAGACGTGATTCTTGGAGAGCGTCTTCCCCGAGCGAGCCACTCCTACTGCCATGGACTTCAGAAAGCCCAGTGGGAAGGAGCCGTCCTGGAGGGCAGCGTCCAGGATCTGTTTGGCCTTCTCGGGAGTCACTGCAGGTACAATAGCAATCTTTAAAAGAACTTCATCATATAGAGGATGGAGAGAGGGCATATGTCCCCCTTTCAGGCACTCACAAATTAAAAGGGCACACACACTTTCTGTAAAACCTTTGTTACATCTAAATTACGTGTACATCTGGTTACAAACCACAAACCACACCCAACACTAGACATGTAGGTACATAGATGCTCATGTACATTGTACACTGAAGCTGCATGTGTCCAATGAACAATGCTTAGCTAAAGATATAGCACTGGCTTCACTATCACCCTTCGAATCATGTCATTACAACAATCATAATGTAAACTCGATGTTGTTGTTGACAAACGTAATGATTACTAACTCACTCTTGAGGTATGTCTCCTCCACCTCACGTGCTGCTCTCTTTCCCTCCTCACCCCCAACTCCATACTTCAGTAGGTCCCAAACGTGTTCCCAGGTAGGACAGGGGTGACCGGCCAGCCATGTAGTGATCAATTCTCGTTTCGCCTCCTCATCATCATAAAATTTTCCTAGTATCTCATCATGCTGGCTGAGTGGGATGTTAAGAAAGATGTTGGAATCCACACTACTCCACAGTGGGACATGGCGTGTGACTTGTAGGATGTTGGCTGGAGTCAGGCTGGGGTCTGGAGGAGTGAGAGAGGGAGAATATTCAGTGACTATTGTTTCCTATCACAAATGTATAGGCAAGGTTAGGTATGAATATTAATACACACAGCTGCTAAAATTAGTAACATCCATAGTACACAGAGGTATGCTTCGTTGAACATGCATGAAGACATGATTGACACAGTGAATGTGTTAGTCCACATGTAATGGTCCAGTGCATGACACACAGTTTTAGCTGACTCTCAAGTGCAGGTCTTTGGGGAGGGGATCAGGGAGGGCAGTACACACAAGTACAATGTACATGTGTGAGTGTAGGTCAAATACAGGACAGTGTGTTGGAACTGTTGTTACATGTTCCGTAACAAATTTAGATAGAGAATCAGCTGAAATAATCCAACGCAAGTTAGATTTCTTATTCAGTACGTACTCCAATTGATGTGCGCCTGTTTATAACATGTGTACGTGGGTTGTGCTGGAAAAACAGCGCTGCAGGCACTTTAAACAACTTTTGACATGTGAGTGTACATTAGTATTTAGTATACAGAAATTATAAAAAGCAAGGAGACAAGACAGGGATGACCTAGTGCATATGTGATGCATTAGTATATACAATAAATGAGGGCTACATACAGTATGAGTCACAAAAAAGTAAACGAAAGTAACGTTACTTCGAAGTAAGGTTACCGTAAAGTTACGTTACTTGAAAGTGACTCAAAGTTCCTAACTAGTAACCTGAGCGTAACTTCAGAGTTACCACAAAGTAACCTGAACGTAACTAACTAGTAACCCGAGCGTAACTTCAGAGTTACCAACTAGGAAGCAAGCTGAAAGTAAGCTTGGCGGTACACCAACGTTACCAAAGCGGCCCATGTTCCACGCATCACACTCAGCCAATCTTCACGGAAGAATGGGTAGCTTACGGTCTGAGTGTCCGCTGTAGATCCTCGGGCTACATGTCGCTCCCCAGCAGACGGTACAGCGCTGCCCGATAGCTCGGGAAGACACGCGCGAAGAACCACGCGGCTGGCCGGCCCCGGCCCAGCTCAGCCACGCCCTCTCCACCCGGAATCACGCGTGTCGCGCGCTGCAGAGTCGCGCTAGAGCCACGGCTAGGCCGTCGGTCGCGAACTGGAAGGCGCGGCCGCGTTACCCAGTGGAGCTAGCCGTGTGTAGACCGAGCGCAACCAAAGAAAAGTTCACAGTAAGGGGACAGAGCTAAGGGCCTGGGCTAAAGACCTTGTTACTTCAGCGTTACTCCACGATAACCTTACAGTGACTAGAAAGTTACTACTCGGTAACTTTACAGTGACTTCAGAGTTACTCCTGAGTAACCTTACAGTGACTTGAAAGTTACTGAAGGTTACTAGATAGTTACTAACGCGTAAGTAACTTCGCAAGTAACGTTACTTTCGTTT
>CASHTH010002562.1:0-94259 GCA_030341885.1 Geodia barretti | reverse complement strand
TATGAAAGAATCATTTCTTCAAAATGAAAGTGGGATATAGGGATGGACTGAAGACCAAAAGGAAGAACAAGGGGTCATTACACACCAAATATGACAAAGCCACATGACACCATCCCTATATCTTTGTCTCATATTAAACTTTGCTTATGAACAATAAAACAAAGATATAGGGTGGTGTCATGTGGCTTTGTGCTATTTGGTGTGTAATAATGACCCTGTTTCTTCCTTTTTGTGCTTCAAGCATCCCTATATCCCACTTTCATTTTAAGAAAATGATTTTTCCACTTGTTTCCTATTTCTTTAACATTTGCACCTGCATTATCAGCATAATGGAATGGGGTCTTTTATGAAGCAGGGCTATTGTCTCCAACAAGGACGGGATTTGGTTGTGTCACTAATGGTGGTGGTGGCTCAGAAAAGATGAGGACTACAATGATAGCTATAACCTGGGGGAGCAAAGAAGAAGTGCGCCTGGCAAGGCACGCGTAAACGGCGCAGATGGGCCAAGATGCTCACGTGCCAAATCAACAGCAAAAACGCAAGCTAGCCACTTACGAATGTGTACAGGAACGTACAGAGGCAATGGAGGATGAGAGTAGTTTTCTCTGCAGGCTGGACCAGCAGAATGCGCCGCACCGCTTGGAACGCCCTTCCTGGCGCATTGCGGCTCACTGAGTGCAGCAAAGGGCGTTGTGTCATGTATCGAGGAAGAGCTCAACGATCTAACGTAAGACTTGCTGGCAAGAACAAACGATCGGGGATATGCGTGCACACCTCAGCGGGATGGAGAGCGTTCAGTGAAAAAATCAGCGCTTCAACTGGTACTGGTAAGGATTGAATACTGAAGTGCAAACCCTCGGCGAACTGCGCACGCGCGGTAGCCACTAATTGATGGGACGTGGTATCCACGCTAGTAGCTAGCGGAAGTATTGACAGGAGAGCTACAGTAGTAGATAGCATGCGGGAGGTAGATACACGCCTTCGTTGTGACTTTCTTTGCCTTCAGATACATATGCCTAGCTGAACCTTCAGTTGCCCGTTCGTAGGTGGTTCGTTTTGAGCTAAACTCTCAAACCGAGAAAGTAGATGACGAGTACACAGGACCCAATGGAAAAGCATGAGGGCAAACCCTCGGCTGGACGCGCCGCGTAAGGTAAAAGCATGCGCCGTACGGTTATTGAGGGCTGTGTTAGTTTTAGCGTCACTCGTTGTCTCTTCCCAGCTCGCGCAGAGTATGAAGCGGGCTAACCACAGTACGTAGATAGATGCGAGAGCACGACGACACGCCCTGCGTGCATCTTCTGGGTGCCTCCGAGCGTAGGTGTAAGGAGGGGTAATTAGTGAATGAACTTCAGGAAAAAACGTTCTTTTTGATTGCAGATAAACCATGGAATATATAAACCAACGAAAGATTACTCACTAACACTTTACTCTATGTCATGCCGAAAACAGAACATTTTTACGATCGTTTCGTTTGTCCGCGCGGGACCGAGTTTGTCGGTCTCGTCCTTTACGCATGGGGCGCGGAGTTTAATGCGGAATAGAGAGCTACAGCATGCGATACGTCTAACCGTATGGCTTGCAGCGTACAATATCCAAGGTAAATAAACTATGTTGTGCACATAAACAAAGGATTATAACGTCGTGTTACTATTTCTATACCGTTACTCGCATAGTGTGTGCCGGCGCGCCAGAGCTGTGCGCGCGTCGCAAAACTTTGACTCTTGGTAGCTACAACTGAAACTGGCTGTGGGGCAGCTTGCATGTTCGATGTGTTTAGCCTTCATTGTAGTTGCTTTAGCGGTTTCAGATCGGCCGTGAGATCTGCTCTACTACTAGCAGCCATTCGACGTTTGCGCTCGCATATCACCTTTTCGAAGTCAGTAGTCAATATGAAAGTTGAGCTCTCTTCACGCAGAGACACGACGGACTAGAGGCGCAACACGGTATGTATAGCCTGACATCCAACTCTACTGTAATAAAAGTGACAGCCTGCCCTGACCAAACTAAATGCGCCGCAACGTGAGTTATTCCGCTATCCTGAATTATCCGCCGCTTACCTTTATACGAGAGCACGCGGATCGATCAGATGCGGTAAGCCGTCCCGTCCGTGTGTATTTGCATATTGACTTTTTCGCGGCTCTAGCTTTGCAACGGAGCAGTTTCAGAGAAAACCTTTCGAAATTTCTGACTCATTGCCCGTTAAGGTAGGTCGTATCTTCTGTGGACGAACATACATACGCGACGAAGTGAGACTGGAGAGTAACAGACACACAGACCACAGGACAGACAAACCCACAACAAGTATAGCGCAGGTGCGCCGAGGGTTAAATGAAGACACGAAAGGAAATCGTGTGTAATCGCGTATGAGTTATTTTCGCGCGTGGACGCCTGAATGAAGGTGCGTCTGAGGTCTTGCCATGTATACGGTAGATATGATGCGGCGTAGACTAGTGCTAGTATGTTTTTAAGGCTACGGAGATGTGATTCTCATCGCACCGAGTAATTAGTCGTTTGTAGGCGATCACGTCGAGCTTTCATCCCTATAAGTAGAGAGAGTGTACCGACTCTCTGATGTAGCTTCTCTATAGCGATGGGTACTTGTACTCCAGTAATTAAGTCCTTTTGGACGCCATGGGAGATATGCATGCGAGCAGGATTGATGTATGAAGTATATAGCAGCCTAGTCATGTGTGCTAATACACCTGCAGACGCGCCTTGCTCCTTCTTATTATAGAATTCTGATTGGACACTGATGGAGGCGCCGGATAAATGGATGTGTCCGCATATTAGAGGCTTTCAACGATAAATGACATATGGTCGATGGTGCCAGAATATAATATTGCCGACTGCTGGTTCATTGCAATTCTTAACCTATCTCCTAACAATTATAGACCAAACTCAAAACTCAATTATCTCAGCGATGTTCATCGTGAGCTTTGAAACCGAAGCGAACCATGACATTAGTTACGAACAGAAGCGTACTAGCTACTCTCGGCTTCGTCACTACGTCACACTCTGATATGCACCAGCATCCTAATTCTCCCAATGGTCATAATTCTAAAAAAGCAACTGAATTTTGACAGCGTGGTGTAAAGGTGTATCCTGTGCGTGTGCTCGTGAGCTGTGGAGGTGCGAACCTGTTGTTGGTTTAGGTTTATAAAGGCTAAGATGCAGAAGGGTTTTCTTATGCGTTTGCTCGTCTCACCAAAGTCAGATCTGGTGAAAATGCGCACTCATTATCAATGTGACGGAACAATCTCGTGGCTGCAAAGTCACTCTCGTTGTCGAGCTTGCGCAGCGTGCACACCACATGCCAAGTATGATACAATATTCACACGCGTCCTTCTGGTGAGCTTAGAGTGCGCGATATGGCATAGTAATAGTACACCATTGCTCGGCTGGTACTATGTCTATTAGTGTACATTGATGACCGTGGTCAATACTCAAGCACTTTCCTTTCTTCTCTGCTTGCTGAATTTATAGCGTCTCTCGTCTCTGCTTCAGTGAGTGCCATCAGTGACTCTTCATCATGAAAACGGCACAACTTTGTAGGACAATGTTAAATGAGACTTTAGGTCATGCTGGTGCTAAATGCAGCGTCGACCCCTTAAAAGTAACTTGGTGAGAGATATCCACACACTGTCAGGATGAGGAAAGGAAGGTACTTGTCTTCTGATGAGAAAATAATGTCGTTTTCTGCAACTTTTGCTTCGCAGTTGTTTGTCTCTCCAAAGTAGATTGTGCATCTGGCTTTTTACTCCTTCTTCACTTAGTGTTGGACTTTGTCATATAAGAAGTATGGGTCGAGTAGTTCACTAGTTCAACTAGTGCTCCTGGAGATACGCACGGCTGGTCATTCTCTTTGAATGCATACTAAAAAATAATGCCGCACAGTGCATATAAAAAGATACCACGTCGGAATATAAAAACAAACAACACACTTTCATCTGACAGATATTCCTCAACACCGTGGCGATGTGATATTAGAATTTGCAAAAAACACAAAACCTAACGGAAAATGACTTAAACAAGCTGATTATTAGTCTACATCCTCTGCATCTAATGTAACTGACGTAATGAAGTGTCGACATTATATACAAATAGCTGTGGACCCATCTACCGCTCTTATTGAACTATCTATGTCGTACCACTGGTGACTACGCAAGCCAATTGGCGTTATCGGTGACACAATGCTCATGCAAAAGTGGCTAAGCTCAGAACAACATTTGTTTATGTTGACACAATTGACTGTGAGGGACCTCGAGCGACAGGAGAGGGTGGTTGTATATACCCGAAGGCGCGATGCACGACGTGAGTCGCTCTGCACAGAACCCCGCCCATATCGCACGACCATCAGCGACCTAGCTAAGAGTGCGGAAAAATCTTTAGCACAATAGAGACATGTTCACGCCTTACGACTGTCCCACTTGACAGCGCTACAGGGAAACAGCAAGCGCTGTATACGCTACGTATAATGCTGATCCGTGCTGCACTTTTAAAATGCCGTCAGTACTATACCGTCATCGTCGCTGGGCAGGCAGCTCGGTGCTCAATCGCTAGCTGAGACTGCTTTGGTTTCTCGTAGCGATCTTCATCATGCACGCACTGGTTTTAACTCCTACGAGACTCATTCGTCATTATTAATTGCTTGCAGCCAGCCCGAGGAAAGGAAAGCACCACTCATCTTCAGAACTCATCGCTATGTTCAATTCCCCACTGCCAAACTCAAACAGACAAGCAAATATTATATAAGGACCCGTGATGTCATCGCATTGGTACACCGCAAGTCTTTACCTATCGCAGCGGCGTTCGGAGTGTATATAACAGGTGGTGCGTGTAGTGCGTGCTACCGAATAACAATTACTGCTGTGTCATTACCAACGGCTCAATGTTAGCGTTTTAGGTTTTCTCTTTCCCGCGAGTTCGCATGGTTTCAACTTTGCTGCCAGTCATGGATTACTCTCCTATCAACTGACCACAAGGTAGGGTACGAACTCCTTCCTTCCGACGCTGCATAACGATTAATCTCCCATCAGGGGATATAGTTAGTAATACCATGGCAATTGAAGAGAAAGATAACTATGGACGACTATTAAACAAGGTTGTAATGTCTGGGTTGTGTGTATGTTTGTACTAATTTTTTATCATGCAACTAGACAACAGAAAAAAGAATATGGCTAGCAATGGGTTACACCATGGTTTTGATTGTCGTACTTGCAGCATTGGCTCACTGCAACTGTAGCATATCAACAACAACTCATCATCAACAATAAAAGAGTAAGGAGGGCGATACAGTCCTGTTATCACGACTGAACCCTTCTTATTTACTCTCGAAATAACACTACAAGGAATTTCTTGTTTTACAAACAGGCGATTCTAATCACGCCATTGATGCCTTTCTTGTTCCATGTAAAGCACCTTGAAAAACCACTTCACTACCATCAACTTTCAGAGCAGAAATCTGACTTTGACATATCCAACGTATGAGTTTGGAGAGCAGGCCAGCTGAACCCCTATTATCCTCTTGCAGGAAGCAATGTCACATAAACCTTTAGATCTGGCCACAATGTACCCAATCAAATCTCCCAAGTTTGTATTTTTTTTTGACAACTATGACAGCTATTCTACTTTTGGTTGCTGGTGATAACGATGAGACACTAATGCTATTTTCCATCACAACTGACAGTAGGCCACAAAAAAAACAGTTACACTGAAGTTTACATTTCCATGCACCCGAAGAACAGTTATTACTTTTCACGGGCTACGCTGAAGCTGGACTTACTTACCAGTTCATGCAACAGATAATGTAATTCTTTTTGGAATGAAACCGACTACAATGAAATAATATACCGGCGTGTCACTTCAGTGTAGGAGATAGCTGTTTCATTTCAAGCCAGAAGCAATTATTTTCGGATCAAGTAGACAGCAATGTGTTTTAATTGCGCACATCAATAAACCCCCAGCTGAAGATCCCCCTTCAACCCACATCATAATCAATACAAAAAACAAACTATGAATGCCCTGTCTTATTTCCTCCTTTCCTTGCTACCATCACTTTATCATTGTTTTTACCTCTTACTCATTGTAGTGACTGCACCACCACTAGTGCATACAAAGACGGTATTTTGGGAGTGGTCGTGGTCGTGTTTCTGTGAAACGACACAGCAGCATTTGTTGCTACATCTACTAGAGCGAGTTGTTTCTCCCAGTTCAGGAATACATTCTTCTTATTGTAACACACCGTTCAGTATACACCCTGCAGTGACATAAGCTTACTCCGTGTTGCAAGATTATAAGATACGAAGGACTCAAACATGGATCCATCTGGGACACAGTGGGAGTAGAATGGACATGACTGATTTTGGGGTAGGAACCAGCCTGCTGGCCTGCGTGCCGCCCCCTATCGTCGTAGAGATACACTACCGCCGCACCAGCTATAGGAAACTTCCGGTGGCTGGCAGTCCCCGTCGCTCAATTGCAAGATGGCTCGTATCACCGACGGGTCTTCTCCGGTAAAGTAGAGGAGCGCTTATTATGAAACGTTCACTAGCCCTGCCTGGGTTGAAAAACGCCACAGAAGAGTCTTAGACAACCTTCTGACGGTATAGTAGAAAACAGCGTGGATCATGTCTAGACTAGCTCGTAGCTATAATGATAGCCTCTTCGTGGAGTAGCTAATATTAGCTATGACTGACACACCCACTGGCAGAGCCTCAGTGGATCATATTTGGTACGCTGCACGCAGGATATACCACCGCTACACCTCTGATAGGCTATTAAGTCTGCCGTGTCAGTATGATGAGTAGGTACGTGCAAAAAAGCCACAGCTACTGCAAAACTGCTACACGTAAGGAGTAGTTATCAGTTCCACAAAGCGTCTTTCCACAAAGCTGTGCACGATGGCGTGTACAAGTAAAACTGTAACCAAGACCCTTTGAAATGACACCTTTTAACCTGCTTTCCATAACTATTTGTCTAGAAAACTTGTATAGTGAGGGCACGTTAAGGAGTATTAATAATATATAAAATTTTTCTCTTCCATCCGCGCGGTGTTAGGAAACAAGCCGAAACTGCTTTCGCGTAAAGCTCGGATAAGAGGAAATATTTTTATACAACAGTTTATGACAAGAACTACACTTGGTATACACAGTACGCCAATCTAGTCCAACTGCACAGACTTCACAAATGCGTCCGAGAATACATGGCGTCTGATTATCTGGTGGCTTACTCATATATATATATAGAACACAACTGCAATTTGTTTTCAGACATTCTTCTCTGACGACACTATCCTGGTGGACGTGCTTACACACACGAAGGCAATACTACCTGATGCAGCTCAGTTTGATTGAAAAAATTGTCTCGGAAACACTTTATTGGCAGGATTCAGAGGACCAAGTAGTGATGTCAGTTATCAATACTTTCTGATGCGGAACTATGTATCTACATCCATGATTTCATAGATGTTGGATGGTGCCGCCGCGCGCTCTACAAGCCAGCCAATATGCAATGCTGCCAAAAGCCAATAGGATCTACTCTTGGCTCATTTTACTGTTGAACATTGTATCCTCAGTGCTGTATCCCAGTTGAACACAAGCACCATCGAACATCCATTCCTCACGTATTCAGACGGGTCTGTGTCTCAAAGAACAGAAGTAACAGGTGAACCCGCTTAACGGACACCCCCTCTACAACGGACACCGCGTTATAAACGGACAAACTCGCAGGTCCCGATTGTTTTATCATAGAGTTCCGTACGTTCATAACCCCTCCAGAACGGACACCCCGCTACTCCGTATAACGGACAGTAAAACCAATCCCAAATGCTTTTCAACGTAGAAAAAAACCCCGCGTAACGGACAGTTTGCCACACCCCCTGCCAGCGATAACAACATGGTTACAACAGAAACTGCTTTAAATACGTCCATCAGTGCGAAGAGCGTCAACTAGTTCTTACTAGTTCGTACTAGTAGGCGAACGCATGGCATTTTTGCCGAGCGGGAGCGAGCACGAGCAATCCTAGCACCTGTAGAAGCGCGTTATCCTGACGCATGCGCAGGTAGCACATGATTCCTGCGTCGTATAGTAACTGTAGTCGACCCTCTCTCTCCTCGGCAGACTTGGTGGCAATTCTCTGATGCTGATTCCTGCGTAGTAGCTACAATACCTTAGCTTTGGATAGACAGAGTACACTGGATGAGTACTTTCTATAGACTTTGACTACTGTCATCATCATCATCATCATCATCATAATCCCGTTTAATCTTGTCTAGAGTTCTTTTAACAGTGAATTAGTGACATTAAATTGTGTAATACTGTATAATCAGGCAAAACCCCTCCATAAAGGACACCCCGCTATAATGGACAAAATGTTGTGGCTCTAAGTCGTCCGCCTTAGAGGGGTTCCACTGTATTCCCTCACCTTGTTCATTAACAGATACAAAACTTGTGGAATTACGAATGTACCCTTGGAGCCTTTTCAAATGAAGGGATGCAAACTCAACCTTACTGCAGGACTGCACCAGCTTATTCGTTTGGTGAGTAAAATGAATGGTGTGTATTCTAACAACTCATGTGTTTGCTAAGTTGCCATCTTTCTTAAAATCAGGAAAAGGTCAAAGCACAACAAGTGATCTCATTCCCACCATTGTCATAGAGTTTTTGTTTACTACCCAATTAAATCCAACTGATGTCTCAGAGGTTGAATCACATATTATTGAGTTAGTGCAGAAGAACATTGTTGCCAAAAACTGCACACAAGAAATAAGGTAATTCAATAGTTTGAAAATTATGACATCTATAATCTTTACAGGATTAAAATATTTCACCTCAACATATCCTAATGACTGTGTGATTTATTATACTGCTGATGATAAAAATTATTGTTGATGGAGGTCTCTGGCACTGATATGCATGCAAACTTTCCAGAGCTACAGTGCAAACCCTCGGCGAACTGCGCATGCGCGGTACCGCTAATTGATGGGCTGGGCTATTTCGTGGTGGTCTCCCGCTAGCAGCTAGCTAGCTACAGTAGTAGATAGCATGCGGGAGTCGACACACGCCCTTCGTTGTGACTTCTTGTGCCTTTAACCGTTCAACGCGGGAATATATACGCCGTCGGACCCGCCCCCCCTTCCCCGCGGGAGGCGTATATATATATACGCTCTGTCACATGTCCGCATACATCGCTTTCCTCCGCTTACCGGTGGCGGGAGTTTCCAGTCTCGGTTGTTCACAGCTTACAGAACAACACAGGCTTGTCCCCCGGGTTCACGCCTACTTCCTACGCGCGATCTCTTCGCGCCTGCGCACGAGAAAGCGGCTGCCTATTTCCGCCGCTATACCGTTGTTATAGTTTACTACGCTCGGTACAGGCTAGTTCAGCTTGCTCTTGCAGAACTGAGAGTGTAGAAATCGACACACTTCCCGGCTACAACGGTCGCTCACGTCTTTGCTAAAGACGCGTGTTTTTCCGCGCACGCGCATGGCGATTGCAAATGACCCACGCAATTCTGTGCATGCGCTCAAAGGGTTTTAAGATACACAGAGCAAGCGGGCCCCGTCGAGGTAAGCTTGTGCATTGTGCTACAATTAGCATTATAACGCATGCGCATTTTCCGCAGCGATAAAAATGGCCGACTATAATGCATTAGCCGTACAATGTTGGAAGCGCTCTAGCTTTGCAATAGAGCATTTTCAGATTTCAGAGAAAACCGTTCGAAGTTTCTGACCTTCATTGCGGTTGCATCCTTAGAAAGTTGGCAAAAAGTATGAATGTAGGATTGTAGCTATAATTATTATGTAGACCGTTGTCGGTTGCGCGAACTTGAAGCTGAAGATTTTCAGGCTCGTGTGTTGCAGCTATGAGCGGGCGCGTTTGGGGCGAAATATTAAAGTGCGCATGCTGAGCGCACTGGCATGCGCATTGCGTTGGTAATAGGGGATAACCCAGGGGAATACCATCCGTCCAAGAACAACAATCTCGCACGATGAGTTCGGTCCTTTCCGATAACGATTGGATCAGGATAGAGGAAAGCTTCAACTTACTTAGTTTGGCACCGACTCTTGTGGAGCGTGGTCTGTTGAGTTTTAGTGATCCAGTGGACAAAAGCAGGACCACTCGCCAGGCGTTTATAAGAAAAATCCGTTGTCAGAAGGGAAATTTCGTCGTATTTTCTTCGTGTTTCGTCGTAGGTAAGCACTATGAGCACCTTGGACACGAATACGTTGCATTCTTGCTGCACAGACGAGGAAGGCAATTCAGCCAAGAAAGTGTTTTGCAGATTTCATCTCAGTATGAAACTGTGTTCCGGGCCAATATGACAAAAGTCGTTCAATTCATAAATGTAAAGGAGTTGTTGCCCCACTTACTAGAAAAGCGTCTTTTAACCCTGGAAGAAGCGTCCTCCTTCGGTAATGGAAAAGGGAATGAAGATATTTTTGAGCTTTTTAGACTGTTAAAGGGCAAAGGCCCGACAGCTTTTTGCTTGTTTGTTGATTGCATACGTGAGGAGAAACAACACATTGGTCACAAAGATTTGTACTCACTTGTAACAGACGAAGGTGTCCTCGCTTCCCCTCAACAAACGAAACCATGCGAACTTTCATGTGGAGAGGCCCTCACATCTCAAGAGTACCACGACAGACGGCACAAGTTTGAAAAATACTATCACAGTGGGCAGTGGGCAATGTGTGATGCACTAGCCCAAGAGTGTATGGAATCTGGTGTAGTCGAAGTCAAGACAATTGGACACCTTGAGCTTGCCCTCAGCTACGTATTTCGTGTCTCTGAAAAGGATGTTGTAGATCTTGTCGGCAAAGCCGAAGTTCTTTGCAGGGAACTAGAGAACTCTAACCGCACATTTCTATCTGGACGATGTAAGTATATCTTAGCCCTCCTCTATTATTACCTTGGTGACAATGTTCAAGCAAGAGAATACATTGGTGAAGCTAAGGAGATATTGTTCAGTGTGGAAGTTGGGGAAGACAAGACGTTTGCTGCCTACTGCGATGCCGTAATTTCAGCTACCAACCTTACTGAAAAGTCATCGCGGTATGAATTTCAGGAGGTGATCCATAAGTTTGAAACATCTCTCTTCTACTCTTCTCGTACGCACGACATGGACATTCTCGTAATATACTCCTTCCTTCGTCTAGGAAGGCTCTATCTTGGAAGAACAGAGACGAAAATCACAGCTTGCAAGAACGAGGACCGCATTAAAAAGTCAAGAGATTGCCAACAAAAACTAACAGCAGACTTTTACAGTAAAATGGATGACCGCTGTAAAGGCCTGTATCACCTTAACGAATACGACATTTTCATGTCAACAGGAGAGAACTCCAGTTCTGCAGATGTGTCACTACGAAAGGCAGAGTATTTTGTGCAGAGAAGTAAGTGTGCAATGGATGAAAAGGCAATTAAAGTACGACTCAGAGAATATTATTCAACTCCTCAAATATCCGTTTCATGATATCTCAATCATTTTTAGCTACTGAACTTTTAATCAGCACCGTTCTATCATGCAGTATCTGACTTTCATCTCATTTTTATCAAATCTACTCCCGACTAACATGTTGCTGCACTTGGAGGGCTATTTCCAACTTGTTGCTCCAACCCCCCACGCGAGCCAGGCGCGTTCGAGTGCGCATGCGCGCGCAGGCTATAAACAAGGGGCGGGGCCGATTTGCAGTAGCGACTAACAAGCTCGTTGAAATGGGGGACGGTAACAGCTCTGATCTAGCCATCCAGACTGAGATAAAAACATTTCGTCTGACAAAACTGCTAAAGTTACGGGGCCCCTCCCTTTGCCCATGCGCGCACATGGAAAAGAGAAGGGTGTGCGCGTGCGCGTCGGTAGGTAGCGCCACGCCCATTTTCCAGCACGCATGCTCAGCTTAATCTAATCGGCGCTGGCGCACGCAATGCCACATGTTCTAGTTATGCACACCGATTAACCTCCCCCATCATGTATAACGGCTTCAAGTCCCTGGGTATTTCCCCGTGATGATCAGAGTATAATAGCTACGAGTGTTGATTTCTCTGCGCAAGGAGGCGCCGTTTTATATAGGACACGTGTAATCTAACGCATCGACTACAAGCTCGTTGAAATGGGGGACGGTAACAGACAAGAGATTTTCATGATGATGCGTTATCCTGTCAGCATGGGTGCTCTCAGCGAGCCCGAGCTAGATCACATGTTTGGAGTCATCCGCAAGGTAACTAGCTAGCTAGCACGATTAGCTAATTTTGCTTTGATGCAATTTTCAAATTGTGCGTAGGACTCTGTCATGATGGACAAGGATTGCACGTTTGGAGCTTCAGTGACTGCCTGCAGCAACCCTGCTAGTGGAAACAGTTCGCCTACGGCATTCTCAGCCCCGACAACACGTGTCTCAACCCTTGTGTCAAAGTTTGAGGGCACAACAAAGCCCAATGGTGCAACATCAGCAGACGTTCGAGCATCAGTCAACAGTTATCAGCGGTTTTCTCCGCTCTCCTCTCGGAGTGACTCTCTGTCCAGCAACTCTGTGTCCTCTACCGAGGTTACTAAGGGCTTTTATTGCAAAAGTGCTCCAGCTTATAGCGGTGTGTTAATATACATAATAATAATTGTTCATAATAACATGCAGTAAAGCATGACTCCAACATGCTACAAAATTATACACCAAAACTTCTAACAAAGGTAGTTAGTATATAAAAAAGGTTGTACAATACAACAGTGGTGAACATTGCTGTGGTATATTAAGAAATTCCCATGTAGTTGTAAGCTTTCCATTAAAGGAAGTCAGTTTACTCTAGAGCACAACTAGTTTACACTAGGGCACAAAATACTTTCAATGTTGAATGAATGCATAGCAGTGAAAGCTCACTCCAAATGAGAATGACTTTCACAACACATTGTCAAAAAACATTTATAGCTACAGAAAACATGCAGCTATCTCATACTTTCTGCTGATGTGCAGCTACTGGTTCAGACAAACTAAACCCCACTATTGTGGTGGAAATGTTCACAAGTTGGGTTCTTGGTGATGACGATGGGTTTGTTAATGCTGCCTGCTATTGCATCAGCTCTGCCATTCAAGATCGTATTCTTTCACAAAGATCACTCAATTTCAGGTATTTCTTCAGCAGAAAGGTTAAACATCTTTAATATAATGTTATGGTATGCAGTGTGTATAAGAGTTATATATAAGAGTTTCCCATGCATGAAAGCTAACCCACATACTATTATAGATTGTGTCAGATAAAAGTGGCTATGTTTTCATTGTGTCTTCGTGCATGCCTCACTTTGAATATTATCATATCTTTTACAGTATTCATTTTCTGATATCAACTCCAGCCACAGTTTACACGTATCCACCTTGCTGTAGTAATGACTCATAGATATTAATTTACACAACAACAATAATAGCACATGAAAGGAGTTCTTTTATGCACGCAGTCATGTAAATGATTTGGAAACACTGTCATTATTAGAGACTCCACACTCATCCATAGGGAGTGGCTGCCAGGCACCATTACGACCTTTGCAGTCTTTGTGACATTTCAAACACAAGCAAACACAAACTCCCACGAAAACCAAGAAACTCAGTATAGAAATGCTCAGCGACACATAGAAAACTGTCAAATGAGAAGAGATAGTGTATTCATCTTTGCTTCTAGCGTTGGAAGCTTTCAAAAGGATTCGTGGTGCATTTGTGGAGCTTGTTTGTGCGTAGTTAGCAATAATACAAATATCAGGGCCGTTTGAAGGGTCGAAATAGCACGAAACTTCTGTAGAGTTTAACTGGCAGCGTTCAGTGTACGTTTGTACATAGTCAGTGAATACATAGTATTTCCGTCTGACGTAACGTGAGATGTTTACAGCTGTTCCAGCCGGAGCAACAAAAGTAGGGATGTAGTAGCTAGCTACAGCGGGTTCATAATCCACTCTGTTTGGTTCATTTGCCTTAAATATCTGTTCAAACACAGCTTTTTTCTGGGAAGATTGGTTGGTATGGTGACTAACATACTGATCAGCATCAAGTGTGTTGCTAAAAATCCTCATTATCAACTCCGATGTATTAGGTGCACCACCCAGTGTTATAAAATACTTCAGATATGATTCCAACTCAAAGTGGTTGTAGCCAGGGGGTAACTTTGTGGGATATTCAGTCGTGAAATACAAATGAAGGTCGGAAACATTGACATACAATTCATGAACAACAAGTTCCTCACAGTTTACTGAAAGAAGGCTCACATTGAACTTTGTGGATTGCCTGTTTTCAACCGTTGCTATAAGTTGTACCGGAGGTTTACCTTTGTATGCCAGTATCGTGTCACTTTGCAACAGTTCCATGGTGCCAGTTGATTCCCACCACTGATTATTATGTTTGAGGAGCATGCTTGTAAACGTGAGGGGAGTGAGTGCAACAGCAACGCTAAAGGCAAAGAGAAGCAGAAGTCCTGCCAAACACATTTTACAGCAATGTGCATTTTCGTCCTTGAGCTGTAGGAATAAAAGCATTGCATCTATGTTAGCATTCACATAGTGTGTAGTCTTGTTGATAGCTTAATACTCCGTGCAATTCAATCCTTGCCCTTCTACATGCGTACTCAAACTGAGTTGGTTATCCCTGCTCCCTTCTCAGGGTGAATGTAGCTACATGTATGGCTAGCTAGAAACTCTGATGGTCTCTGGTGGATATATACCACATCCATTCGCATGGCTACCAGTAAATGCAGCCTGGATAGGCGGGGACCAGTTGTAGTAGCGTAGAAGTGAATGGGGAGACCAGCTTTTGTCAAGAAGTTCTGGCTAGTTCTCAGTGACTGGGCTAATTGTAACTAGGCCTGGGATCGACTTCTGACCGAAATTGGTCTTCTCGGTTCCATTCTCAGTCTGAGTGCCCTTGTAGACTACTCTGATATTGGTAGTATCTCATGCATGTATATACATGTATTTTGCATAGTTATTCTATATAGGCAGATATTCCAAGAATGTGCTACATGTATATGATCTCATGCTGATCTGGGCTGCTGAGCATGCTACCATTAGTGCCATCAGGAAGGGCACCAGGGCCTCTTGTGCCCCCATAACCTCTAATGGCGTTCTTTCCTTCTGGATCGTGTTCAGCTAAGAGACGACAAAATAGCTTAGTGAGAAATACACGCTATAGCTAGCTTCTTGCAATCATTATTTCCCAATATATTGCCCTGTCTCGCGGGCCAGACAATCGCGCAAAAAGTGAGGTATATACGACCAGGAGGATCTATAATTATTATACTGGCTAGCAAGACAACAGCGCCAGACAGGACGCCTAACCTTTGGTCACGGGTTGACTCGAGGATGATTGGCGGTTCCGTGCTGTTAAACTGATTTCGGGCACTATAATGATAGCGAATAAATGATTTAGATGGATGGTTGTGTATTTCTTAGCTATGCACCTACCCCGTTGCTCAGCACCTTTTGCTCGACCCTGCTCCTGCACTGGGGTCGGGTGGTTATCGGGCGGCCTGACTTCAGGATCTACCCCATGTTCGCTCACTTCAGTTGGAGCAGGATAATTTTGGCTGTCAAAAGTGGCAGACGCCCTTTCCGATACACCTTCTCCGAAAAAACGCGTATCCCCTCCGTCGTTCTCCATCGTAGCCTAGCTACACTTTTGCCTAAGCGCTCGTAGGTGTGGCTTCGTAACCCTCAGGCCACTCAGCTTCCGGGAAAGGGACTCTTAGTTGCATGGCGCTTTGGCAAATAATAGCTAAACTTTATTCATTGAAAAAAATGAAAATTGATGGCAAAATTAAGCAGCAGAATACCGAGGCACAAGATTGCCAGCAGTATCACCACAGAATGGTTTGCTCTGTGTAAAGTCTTGTCGTAGACATGATAATAAGGTGGAGGTAAGTGACCAGAGTTAGCTGTAAACATTCCCTTCTGCGATGGTCCACCACTCAAACTGGTCACCAATATCTTTATGCTGAAGAAACAGAACACAAGATAGATATCTGATGTTGCATCATCATTATACAAGTGCCCATTATACATACCTGACATTGCTTTTCTCTGGAACCAAGTGTTGACGTATCAGTCCATCTATGGTTGATACTATGATATCAGCATCGACTGAAGACACTGCTACTGCAAAGGTTAGCTCCACAAGAATGAGTGGAAGCAACTCATCTACAGTGAATAAACCGCTCCATGAATTTATTGTTCCACCATTTTTTACTGGTATACTTACGTATTATATACTACAACACAAAAGTATGACATTACCTGTCTTTGTAGTAACGTAGGGTGGTGCTTTCTTGCAGTAGAGTGAAGGGGTGTTCACAGGCACGCTCTCTCCGGCAGGAGCCGTTAGAGTACATAGAGAACACTCGTAGCCGTACAGTGGTTGACTCTGTCGAAAAGTTGTCTTTCTGAACGACTAGTGTGTTAGTCTACGAGGCTTACTTGCTGTATGGAGCTTAGTAATTCGTCCAGCGTGCTTTCACTGAGGGTCCCAATGGCTTGTGGGTACTGGATCGAGACAAACAGACTCTGCGGAGTGCCTGCCATTGCCGATCCAACCGCGCCGGAAACAACCTCCCCTAATTAGCCCAGGAATCAAATCGCGCATGCGTCATTACTAACTCAGCGCGCGGACCCAACTGAATCGGGTGGGAAAGATGACGCAGGCTGAGGCTGAAGTGTGCAGCCCCAAGGCAATGATCTCTGATCTCCTGACACTGAGAGTTGACTGCTCCTCGAGCATTAGTGGAAGCGCAAATATCAAAGGTTTTACAGAGCGCCTTCGTAATTGGAAGGTAATAACTAGCTAGCGAGCTATATCTATAGTCGTAGCAAAGTATTGTCTGTTGCTTAGACTAAGAAGTAAGTATTGCTAGGTAAGCAAGATACTATTAACTTCTAGTACCTTTTTGCATTGGTGCAGAGCACGCGTGGTGTTGTCTACCAGTGGACATTCGTACTCTCACAACAAGCACAAGAATCCATTACAGCCAACGGGACGACATGTTTTGATCCCTACCAAGGACCACTGTGCTGCGTTACACTGCAAGCCTCAACGTCTACTGATTTACCCTGGCCTGATAGGGCTGACTGCCCCACTCCTTCCGTCGTTGCTGAGCTCATTCTAATGTCTGGAGGTAACTTGGCTTATGACGATCTCCCAGACCTGAGAAAAGCTGTCTTTGAAGCTATACAGGCGTTTTTCTGCCCATGCGACCAAAAAGTGTGGTACGATGTTTGCCTTTTTTCTATATTATAATGCATGACTCAAAGAAAACTGTCATATCTTTGCAGGATATCTGTTACCAGCAGGCAGATTACAGACAAAGAAAAATATTGTGGTGGAGTAGGTGGCAGTAGCTAATTAGTTAGTCAACAGTTTTCCACAGTGTCCCCTTTGGACTACTTTAACTGAGAGTTTTCAGTAGATAGCCCTGATGTATATACCTTCTCAATATAAACAAGTAGCTGTAGGGTTAAAGACTGTCTTCATTGACTTGGTAGCTAACTCAACCGCACCATTATATAAATGTGTGTAATTTACGCATTATATCCCACAATGATTATATATAGTGGTGTTTACGTGTTGCAAGCAAGTGTTAAAGTGGAAAATTATATATAGCAACCTTTATCATAGGTGGGGCAACTGACCATAATTTCTGCATGTCCAGTATTATCACTGTGCAAAAAAGGTGCTTTGTGCACACCCTACGATTAATTGAGCGAGTAAAGGCTAATAGGTTGCTTGTTTAACGTTTGAACCTAACATTGCAGCCGGAGTTTATCGCATAGACAGATACACTTTTAAAGGAAAGTTGTTTTGCATAGACAGATAAACCATACAAGATAAAGTTGTTTCTGAGAAAACATGGGGTGAAAAGGTGAGTACTATGTTACTTCCTTTGTGGCCTCTTACACAAACAATAAAACCCACAAAAAGTGATAGTAAAGAGGGAGAGTGCACAGGATCCCCCAACACATGACATCACTATTACAGCTGTTTTCGTAAACCTCTGAGGCTCCTCTGTGATCTGAATCTCTGCAGGCAGCCATTGAGCCCCTGGTACATACACCGCATGTGCTAATACACACTCTTGTGTATCTTGAAACGAAGTGTGGTAGGACAAATCACACACATTGCTGTCGTGGATTTCACAGGATTGTTTATAGTCTGCTGGGTCGTAGTACTTTCTGTTTATGTTGATGTCGAACTGGGCGTATATGGAGGCGGTCGAATCCACAACAAGAAAATAGTAGTCAGTTGTTGGTGTTGTGTAGTTGACAAACGTCGAAGTGTTTTGGACTCCAGAGCCCTTTATGTATACTGTGGCTTTGTACACACTGTCTTGGAGATTGGTACCGTAGGTTTCAAGGTCACTTAGTCCACGAAAGACGTAGAGCTCGATCTGGGCTGTAATAACGGATGCGTTCAAGACATAGCTATTGATGTGAATGACTGATCCAGACACCAGGTACGTTGGGGACAATATCGGAACAGCTCTGTGAACGGAGAAAGTTCCCGAAGAATTTAACACCGAGGAGTGAGTTTTGAGATTCTTGCAGCGATTCGAGTAGATATTTACAACATGTAGTGGTTGACTCTCCCGGAGTATGAGTTGAAGCGACAATTTGCTGGTTCTCATGGCACTTGTCTTTACTGCTAGTATTGTATCGTTTTCGTTCTGAAGTACAGCTGTGTTCCCTGAGTTATTGAGTGGTTTTTTCTCGTAAACGAGTGTCACGGTTAGCGTAAGTAAAACCAGTAATATTGCCACCGTTGTTCCTATGCAGCAGCATAACGTTAACCTTTTCATACTGCAGTTCCTTTTCACATACTTTTCTAATAGGGAGAGAGTTTGAAATAGCAACACCGCATTATTAATGACAGCCTCACCATCAGTACGTGCCATTGTTGTGTTTGATGTGGTATGTTCATCACAGGGCATCATTAAGGGAGTGGTCTCGTTTACTGGTGACGGGTTGTTGACATTCTTCAGGGAGCCTGCATACATGCACAAACATGACCTTGTTTATACATACTTTGGGTTTGTGTTGGCTGACTTCGCTTCCATATTTCATTGATATGGGCATACTATTGTCTTACATCAAGTATCATATTATGCTACTTTTACCATGAATAGAGGCGAATGAGGTTGACTCTTCAATGACTGGTGACATCTTAGGTCTCAAGAGGGAAGACGGTAGTTGTAGTGACGAATTAGACGAGAAGAGTGACCCAATAACGACTTCTTCTGTTCTGGAAGCTGGAGTTGCTTGATGCACAGAACGACATTCAGTTGATTCTACTGGATGTTGGTCTGCATGACGACCATAGAACGACCAGATATGTTATTTCAAAAGTATGATATTATAACACAGCAGAAACACCCCTTACACATCGTTTTATATCTCCAATCATCCTCGTCCAGAGCCATTGCCGCTAGACCCCCGGCCATCTGAATAGAATTCACCACAACAGGTGGAAGCCGGCGACTCTTCGCGCCGTCGGTGCGCCTGACCCAACACCAAACGTCCCAACCCACCGATCCTCCCCCGGCAACCACTTAATTACAACATAATCATGTGACCGCGCCCGTGTGTGTGTGTGCGCAGGCCAGGCGTGCGCGCGCGCCAGGTGTTTCATTGCGTTGCGGCTCACGTGTTTCCATCCCGTGATCGCGGATCGCATCACACACCTGCAGAAAATCGACGAAACTGTGCCATTACGATGGCGTCTGAAGATAACTGCAAGGAACGGCAGAATGAACCTCAATCAGGTTATATTTAGCTAAAGACGAAGGATGCTTGCTAGCTAACTTTTTGCCCTGTGTTTGTCTCTGAACAGATTCTACGCCGGTAATAAGTAGCCCATCCGAACTACCAACTAACGATCAAGCTAGTGAACTTGTTGCTGGAAATACCAATTACATTCAAGGTATTAATTCATTGTGAATGCTATCTATTTATGTGCTTAGTGACGGAACAAGTTCATTTCTTGCAGTTCGAAGAAGTAGCACCAACAATGCGGCAGTACAACAAGAAACTCCAAACCAAGACTCTTCTGCAGGTCATGATAGAAGAGTACCGGTCGTTACAATTGAATCTGGACCTCCTCAACCACCAGGTATAAATGCATGACAGTATCTCAACCACCAGGTATAAAGTATAAAATTGGCAATGGTTTAACAGAAAGCAACTACTAATTGTCTTTTTTTCTCTCTCTGTCTTTAATTTTCAGTTTCAACCAAGAGCCAGCAACCTGATTTCCATGGTAATAGAAGCAGCGAGAGCCCTACGAAAAGCCAAAGCCAAATACAGCCATACCCTTATTATGGTGAGTTTGGATTGTGCAATACCATTACTTCCACTCGATACTCCCACTTGACAATGAATATCGAATTATGCACGGCCTTTCCCTGGGTATCTCCCTGGGCCGCTGGAAGAGCATAAACAACTGCATTACGCTGCATGTTGTAGAGTACTATATACAACTAGGCCAAAGTACAACCGCTGTGGAATTTCCTAGTTTCGGTAAACAGGTGTAGTTTTGGGGATTCAGACACGGCATGTGACTTAAGTAATTTAGGTACAATGCACAGACAGCATAGGTTGCAAACTGCAAATGTGTATAGGCATGTTGCCTTTTCCACTTTTGTCAGCGAAGTATGGCTGAGAATGTGCAACATCAGCATTAGAGAGGCATGTCTCTTGTCTGCATTAGTCATTGGGTGACTTAGTGCACTGCTGTACATTATGCTCGCATTTTGTATTATAATATACACATTGGGATATCTTTGTAGGTTTCATGTTAATTGAAGTAAACTTTACCTGGACCCATAACTTCACTGGGTCTAACATATAGCTTCAAGTAGGTGAATGCAGTTTACACAATGAGTTTCAGGGGCCGTTAATGCAAGTAACTTTTAGGTAGTCTTGTTAATACACTTAAGTAAATGCTTTTATACCAGTCCATATACCTCACCTCCAGATTTACCCAATTTGCTTAAAGCAAACCCAGGCAAGACTGGTCTTGTTTTCCTTAGTGCCTGTACTGGGACGCCAGGTACAGAAGATTACATTGAGAACTGCACCGCCATTCAGAAAATGAGATACTGCCTCGAAACTCAGCTTGGTTATCTAACTGTCGTTGTGGGAGAGAACGTAACGAAATCCCATATTCTTTACCTCTTCAACCAAGTAAAGACGGTGATCCTACCTGATAGTTATTCCCGTGTGATATTCTATCACTTCGGTCATGGAGACGATGAGACGATCCTTGTTGCTGACGGAAAATTTATTAGCCGAAGTGACATCATCTCCTGCTTTCAGTCAATTCGTTCAGAAAATTTAAATGTTTTTAAGATTTTCATCTTTGACTGCTGCCGCTTAGTTAGTAGTTGCACCGTAGAATCGGTCGATGGTCACAAGCGCTGGATTGCGGCAGGGCAGTATCCCCAGTCAACCAACACCCTCGTGGTCAATTCTACTGCTTGTAACCTGAAGGCGTACTACGACGTGAAAACTGGATGCGGACTTATGACCTATTGTTTCGTAAAATTTGCACCCACAAATAATGAATCGCTCCGTGACCTGCTAGTAACCGTACGTTCTGCGGTTGTCAAAATGATTGAGCAAGAGCATCTCACTCAAATGCTCGTGTATGAAGATAAGCTAATGGGAAAGTGTAATCTTCTTGCCGAGAGCCAGGGAATTGGTAAGTAAATTCACCTGATTTGGGTTCTTTTAGTGTTTTTATTCCCTCCTCGCAGCTCGAATTTTTCCAACCAGCGTACATGCCAGCTCTTCAGTCCTTTCTACAAATATTCATCTTACATTTGATGCAACAGTGGAGCCGCGTGTCGCTGAGTTCATTGTCGAAGTCTCCTCTGACGAATTCTATCAAGATATAATTTCTAACCCCATACCTCCCAATGAGCTAATGGCTACTGTCACTGGTCTTGTTCCCTAACACAGAATACACGGCAAGAGTTTTTGCAGTATACAAGGATGGGGTGATGGCCAGAAGTGGATTTTGCACCTTTACTACGCCACGTAAATAACTTATGTTCCCTGATCCTTCAGTAAACTATCCTATTTGTTTTCAGGTCGCACGTCACCATCAAACATTGTGGTCATGCAGCAGTATCCTGGTTCTCCCAGCGCACATGTAACATGGAAGTACAGTGCAGCACTGTCAGACCTCGATCGTTTTGAAGTGGCCATGAAAGCAGATGAGGAGCTTTTGTTCTTCCAAAAAGTCACCAATGGTGATTATCCATTAACCATCAAATAATTGACAAGTAATTGTTTTCTTTTCGCAGACCGATTAGCGACAACAGTGGGGCGATTGCTACCGCTGAAGAAACATGTTATAACTGTCTTTGCTGTTTATCGGGATGGCCAGAAAACAGAAAATAGTGTGGAATATAACCATACAGGTTTGTGTAGTTCTAAAAGCTAATAAAAAAATTCATTATTATTGCTTCTTTCAGATCTCCCTTCTCCAGAGGAATTAAAATTTATCCCAGAATACAGTGGGTCGCCAAAAGCCACATTGACATGGTCCTTTCCTCATCCAAAAAAGGATCTCTCGTACTTCAGAGTCACTGCAGAAGTGGAGGGCAAGGGAAGTGTCTTTGACGAGAGGGTCACCAAAGAGGAAAACCAACACCAGCTCAGGAATCTGCGTCCCTCTGAAAAACATAAGTTGTCAGTGGTTGCTGTCTATAAAGAAGGTGATGAAAAGTGTTGCAACATAGAAATTCATCACACAGGTTTGTTTAATCTAAGATGTGCATGTAGCAAAGTGTTGCAGTATTAAGACTACTTGGTTTGTGTGTGTTTGTGTAGGTGTTTAGTCTGTTGTTACTGCTCTTCTAGCACTAGGTCATCTAGGATGTTCTTGATACATGGATGTAGTTGATTTGTTAGCTTTCTACCTCGCTACCTAGTTGTTGACATAATATGATACCTCAGTTTAGATTTGGGCGTCTTTGGTGGTTTAATTACCCCGTTCTGCTCCTACATACTGAGTGAGAAAATACTATGTCATAGCACAGTGGTTTGACATTTGCCTTTCTGCTGTGTTGCGTTATTCAAACCCCTACCAGCTGAAATGCCCTGGTAGCTCAGTTGGTTGAGCGCTTGCCTGGAAAGCAGAGTGCCCAGGGCAGCTCTTTTTCTTGCCTTGCCTTTCTACCTTGCTACCGAGTTTTTAACACATGCACAGCAAAGGGTTTACAGTAAAATACAGTGAACATTTGCTTCTAGTCCTTTTTAAAATGAAAAGCACTAAAGTGCAAACCCTCGGCGAACTGCACATGCGCGGTACCGCTCAATGATGGGCTGGGCTATTAGTATGCGTTTACTCGACTGCTGGTTGCTTGCTCGTGGAGAGTCTGACACGGGCTAGCAGTAGTAGATAGCATGCGGGAGTCGATACACGCCCTTCGTTGTGACTTATTTTGCCTTCAGAGCGAGCGGACTTGGTCGAGGTAAGGTAAGCCTGTGCTAATTAGCATATTGGCTTGTTCACTTGGGTTTCACGCCATAACTCTTGAACGCAGTAGTTTTACGAAAATCGCCATTTTCAAAATGAAGCCAGTGTAGCACTGAACCTGTTGGCGTCGCTTTTTGGCCGGTTTGTTGCGCGTGGTGGCAGAAAACGTGGTAACAGACACACACACAGACAGACAGACAGACAGACAGACAGACCGACAGACACACAGAACGACTACCGTAACCCTCGCTGCGCATGCGCGCCGAGGGTTAATTAGCAGCTTGGTACGGCCCAGCCCATTGATAATTAGCTATACATTTGCACATGCATAGTGCAGCGGAATAAAGCTAACAACTCAGGTTAGTAGAAGCAAACAACTTGTTATTCTACAGATCGAAGCTCTCCGACAAAGCTTGAAGTCATGCAAGAAATCTCTGGTTCCAATGAAGCGCAAGTTAAATGGGAATTTCCCGATAACTGCACTCCACTACTGTCAGATTTCTTCGTTCATGTGATAGCAGAAGATAACCAGGAAATAGTCGAGGAAATGAAAGTTGCATCATCAGCAAAGCAGTACAAGATTTTCAACCTGCAACCTTCAACTCAATACAGAGTTACTGTCACTGCTCGGTACAACGATGGATTTGAAAGAGATGCAATGAAGGAACATCTTAATTGTGGTATGTTTATCACACGTCTATATAGATGCTGCATGTACCAGTTTTTATCTCACAGAGTTGCAGGCTGCTGATCTTCAAAATGTAACATTGACTAAACTTAGGAACCGGGACTCAAAATCTGTGTACAGAATTGACTGGTCATATGAAAACGACAATCCTCTACTAAATGTCAAGTCTTTCGAAGTCCAGGCCACACGAACTGATCCAGAGAGAAGTGAGCTTCCAGTCCCGTTTGCTGTCACTAATCCGAACCTGCGAAGTATGGAGATTGAGCTAGCGGGAGGGGCCACCTACTCCATTTGTGTCGAGACCCATTTTGTTAGCAAGGGACTTCGGCCCAAGAAAAGCAAAGACATACAAATCACCACTCCACCTGATAATGATGGTAACATTAATCTTTATTCATTAAAATTGATGGGGATGTAATCTGACTTTTCCCATTGCAGTGAAACCAATGATCGATGTTCCAGAGGAGAACGTACAGCAAAATTTAGCTACTGCAATCATCAGTGAACCCCTAATACTACAGAAAGGAGAGAGTTATGCTTGCGAAGGCCTTAGGCTTGTGGGTATCAAGTATTTAGTAAAAGAGGTACCGCAGCATGACGGAGGTGATAGTAGGGAAGAAGAAACTTTTAAAAACTTTAAAGAGCCATATTCACCAAATAGCAACACACGGTCTCATAATCAGCCTCAATCGAAGGCTATACCCGACCTTAAAGCTGGTACGAATCATTTAATCAGGCTGAGAGCTGAATACAGCACTGGCGACTGTATAGAGAGTGACCCAATCCGTTTCTACACCCAGCCTTACACTGGTGAATATTACCTCTAAATATTTCTGTGGCTCTAACAAATATATACTTTTTCACACACAGATATTCAGAAATGCCGTTGTTGTTCTATATACATCAGCGTTTTCGCCTTTCTAACACTTGTACTTCTCTCTTCTCTTTTCATTTGTGGTTCGTTCGGTGCATACCGCATTGTGCTTCACCGTAGCACCACCTGCTCCACTGACTACGTCCTAACGTATGACAGCGTGGATTGCGGAGAAGCAAACTCTTTGTACTATGGAACTATACAACTGAGCGGAAATCAACAAAAAGGCGACACACTTCTTGGGGTCATCCAAGCTTGGTTAGTAAAAAAAACCGATTTAGTCTTCTATTCAAAGCTACAGCCCCCAGTCCTAGATTCGGGAAATTTTAGCGCACGCCAACAGATTCTTCTACGAGGATGGCAAATTTACACGTGGACTGGTTCAGTGATATACGGCTACTGCTGCATCGTCAACAACGGGATCGGTGACGTGACTGCAAAGTTTTACATGTTCACTTCGGATAAAGACGCCGTAAACTTCGCTAACGGTCAAGGAGCAGAAAATTCAATACTTCACGACAGCATACAAATCCCTCCCAGTAAACAGCAGTGCTTCCACGGCTGGGGAGCTGAAAGACCATTCACCGTTTCCCAGAGTGCGTATCACTTCATCGGAGTCGATATTCCAGGAAACACAACATTTTACTCAAACATCACGATTCTTCAGAAATACGTTAATGGGAGTGACTATGGTACGACACATTTCTTCCAGTATGACAATTCGACAGATTTTTCACTACCCGGGGAACTTTTCTCTCATGATGAATACGTAACAATCTGTAAGGCACCACTTTATCTCAGAACGACGACACCTGAAATTGTATCAACAACTTTGTCTGCACGCCTAATGAAGGATGAATCACTTGCGTCAAGAGTGGGATCTGAAAGCCTGCATCTGACATCGTGTAACGAGCCACACCACTGGGTGGATAAAGTATTCCCTTGGACGCTTGCTGCAGGTTTACCTGTATTTGTACTTTCTATAATATCTTTCTCTGCTGTGTGTTTTCGTATGTGTAAATATCACAAGGATAGGCTTTTTCTTTCCTGTGTGTTTTCTACTAGGCTACACAATGGATATGATTCTATACAGTAATCGTGCTTTATGTGTGGATATAATATATATTTCCCACCACCATGTTGAAGCGCATGCGCTGAACGGCGCCATCTAGACAATGGGTGGAAACTGCTTGTCTCGACAGCGGCGGCGTATGTCAGGGACAGCGTCTCCACTAACAAAGAGCGACACACCGACGGGAGTAACAGGTCTCTCGAAGTCACCCGTTGCCAAGGTGCAACATTCAGCCACAGGGAGCGATGGCGACAGCGGAGCGAATCCTGACATGGTGGCTGTAATCCTGCAATGCTCGTGTAACCTCGGCAACATCCACGACGAGCACTTAGAGCAGCTTCTTACAAGTTTGTACGAAGTAAGTTGGGGCATTTCTATGAACTTTGCTGTTAGTTTCAATTATTAGTGATGGCTAACAGGATGAGTATAACTACCATTGGGCATTATGTAGGATTCGAAGAGCTTTCAGTGGACTCTGAGTGCACATTTCCTTAATGGTTCAGATGGGTCTGACCACAAGTGCTTTTGTATCACAAAACCCATGTCAGGATCACAGTGGCCTTGGGGTGTCACCGAGCCAACTAACACAGGTTTGCCATTCTTAACCCTCGGTGTTCATGCTCAGCGAGGGTTACCTATAATAATACTTGGTCTGTTTGGTGCGTGTCTGACTACGTTATGTCTGCAGCGAGCAATACCAGTAGCTTAAGAGCAGCTTAAGACCTATGAGAGTAAAGGTCTAAAGGCGATGTTTCTGACAAAAAAAGCCAATATCCATAATCTTCACCGGCTTAGCTACTTCGATCAGACTAAGCACGTTCAGCAGACCATGGTCGGGGGACGTGTATCCACTCTAAATGCTACTCACTGATGCAGTCAGCCTGTAACACAAAGGAACTGGGTCCATTGACGGGTTAGACCATTGCGCTTGACGTGTGCACTACGTAAATTCACCATATTTGTGCCATCTACTCTGTTCCCACCAATTATCAAAACATTAGCTATCCCCATTGTGTCAACTCTACTATGACAACTTGTTTTGGTATGCCTTGAGATGATACTATAATTATTTGTACAGTTTTTGTCTATATGCATATTTTGTGGATGTGGTCGTGGCTGTGGTGGTTCTTTCTTTCTCATTGTCTTTATGGCTTGATGTGCTATAGCTACTTGCAAAATATAATGTGTGAATGAATCCAGTTCTAATTGAGCTCTGGATTCAGTCAACTAGTGCAAGTACAACACCACACGAAGTGAAGGACTATGTGTCAGATGCGGTGGGATTATGGATCAGTGACACCCTGGAATGCTCAGACAAAGTCTGGTGAGATTTCTTTTATACAGTTTTACTTGAGCACTGCATTATAATTCCATACATGCAACTAGTGTTAGCTTTTACTCAACAAGCATATATTCTTGTGGAATCAATTCCCTTTCTGGTGTTGTTATGCACAGGTACCTACAGTATAGCTACAAGTGCAAGTTGCTAATTCAGGCCCTCATTTAAATCCACGAACTCTTTCTTGTTTATCAGTATTATTGTGCCACACACAGGGTAATGTGCAGATACTCAGCTCCTCTTGGTCAGAATGGAGCTATTGAGAAAGTGGCTGGCAAGGGATACCAGAATGGACAATCAGTGTAGTCACTTGGGATCCAAGTGTGAAAACAGATATCATTGAAACTGTACACAAATTTTAAACCAATCCGAGACAACTTATTTCTTGTTTGGAACACTGTCAAAAGCTTTATCATGAGTTGCTGAGAGTAGAGCAATAGTGGTTAAGCTTTGAGAACCCTCATTGACGATCGGATATGTGATCGCTTTAGCTACACCGACTTTGCGAATAACTACCGGTAGTCTCTCATGCCTGGATCAAGAGTTCAATCCATGACACATAGTACACATTGCATCAGAGAAAGCTAGTTTAGGCACCGTAGCTAAGGTAAGCCAAGCTTAGCGGAGCAACACCCGACTCCGAGAAGGCGCTCGTCCACGTACAACAGGAAGCTTTGTCGTGCTGAATGATCAGTGTTACCTTTCTGTAAGCCGATGAAATCCCTAAGCGTCAGGCGGCCTTAGTAGTCTCGAAGGCCTTCGCGACACCGTCTACCAAAATCTGCGGACTATATTATATAGCCTGCCCACAGTTGATTGTCGATCTCCCCAACGCACGCCCACACGTGATGATGATCCGGGAACGACACTAGTGCGCGTGCGCGTGCGTCGTAAATAAAGTGCAACCCTCGGCGCACTGCGCATGCGCGGTACCGCTTGTATGCGGTCTCTACGCCAGTAGCTCGCGGTGAGTCTGACACAGGCTAGCTACACTAGTTGATACACGCCCTTAGTTGTGACTTCTTGTGCCTCTACACAGAGCGAGCGGATCATGTCGCGGTCGGCAACCCAGTGCGATTATGCATGCAGGATGTTGGATATTTGCAGTTTATATGCTCATGATCATGGTTTGTTGTTCAATGCTAGTAAAACTCAGCTTATTTGTTTTCGTCCTTGCAAAAACTGTCGCTTTTTACCACTGATCACATTCAACAACACTGCTCTTCCATATAAAAATGAAGTCATACATCTTGGACATGTGCTATCCTTTGACCTAAACGATGGACCTGATGTAACCCGTGCACTCAAAGATCTGAACCAAAAAGCTAATTGTTCTCTCTGTACTTTCTATTTTGCTGATAGTTATGTCAAATGTTTTCTTGTTAAGTTATATTGTCTCGCCCTTTATGGTTGTTGCCTTTGGCATTTAGGGTCAAAGAATTTGTACTCTCTTCAAACTGCTCTGAACAAGATCATGCGAAAAGTTTGGCACTTGCCCTCCCGTTGTTATGTTTCCATAGTACACTGTGTTGCTAAGACTACAAACATACTTCGAATAATTTATGGAAGATTTATTAAATTTTTTAATTCTGGCCTTATGTCAAATTCGTCATTTGTCTCGCGTATATTTCATGACTCATGTTTTTTAGCTTATACCTTCGTTGGACATAATTTCATGTTTGGTCATTTACTCTTACAAAATGAAACATATACTGATCATGTTACAAATGTTGCCCAAATTATTCGTTCTATCCGTTATGTTTTTGGTCCTGTATCGCCATTTGAAGTGCTTCTTTTTAAATTATCATGTTCTTAACTCCTTATTTCATCATCTCTTCTTTCTTTTTTGTGCCTTATTATTGGCATGTGATAATAACAATAATAATAATAGCCATTGGCTTTTCGCTTGCTTTCACGGCATATCTCTCGAAAGCAGTCGTTTCAGGGAAATCGCCTCTTTATATTTCAGGCTCGCGTAGTTCTGAAGCCGCTGGTATCGCTAATAGGCCGCCTCTTTCGTATCCTGTAGCGCCAGAATAAGCGTCGACTAACACAGCACGCCCCCAGTATACATACATCTAGAGAAGGGGTGTGGGACAAGATCACGTGGTGTGACGACATCGTCGTCGCCGCCAGAAGATTGCGTCGTTGTATATGCTGACAGCAATTTCTTCCCCGTTAAATGGGGAAATAAAAGAGCGTGCTGTAGCAAAACCAAGCGAGATGATTTGAATCTATGTAATATGTAAATAAGATACGGAAACTTTATCACCAGCGACCCCCTACCGATCGGAAAGTTAAACTCTGTCACACTCACAACGAGAGACCTTAGCTAAATGCACAGTACCTTACTTTGGTTCTTTTTGTTTCAAGCGAATTCTACGTCTGTGTTGACATTCTTATACGATTAACGTGACCGTGTCCGACGCGACCTGCGATTGACGACGTCGATCCGCCACCCGTGGGGGTGGGTTTTGGCGCACGTGCTCATGCGCAAACCCTTGCAGTGGGGCGGGGTCTTGGAATGCCAATCAGTTTCCGGGAGAGCCCTCGGCCGGAAACGGCCTGGCCGCCCTTATTGGGCGCAGCTTCGGTTACGGCCGACAGTTGAGAGCAGAAGTGCAGTTTTTTTTCTGCAGCGTTGGCTGTCGAGTTACGTGATCCTATTATAAGGTGAGTCAGTGAGTGGTTGTTATAGATCTAGATGTCTGCAATGGCTGGTTGTAACGGTTAACTTTGTAATTTTGAGGTCTTCGAGCTCAATGTAAAGTGGTAAGGAGACAACCTAGCTATCCACCGACCTTTGAGTTTTGTGGCCATGGATACTGAATGTGCTTTTGAGTGTGTCTGCAATTTTTGACGTGATAGTTGGTAGCTGTAATACCTGAATAATACCTACCTAATAATAATGGCTCGCCCTACTGATGACTATGTATAGCCAGCGTAGTTACGCAATAATTCACGTGACTGAGCCAATGCCCAAAAACATTTTGCAAAGATTATTCATGAGTATGTCGCGATGATTTTCGGTGACGGTGAATGCCTCGCCCAGACAGCGTTTTACTTCTGAGACGGTCGGCAGGGAGAAGCTGCGCTTAGTCAACGTTGCACGGGAGAGAACATGGCGTGATCTTGCGAGGATAGAGTGAGACACGACCTCTCCTGAGGTCGCCACAGTATGTATATAAGGAATGGTACATCTACCCCTAACTCCTCCAATCTTCCCTTGGCTTGATTTAGCGATGCTTTTGCCGTATACGCACATCTACGGAGGGAGATTGCGAGCTCTTCGCTCGCCACGCCGGGGCTACGCCCATCCTGCGCCTGCCACTGGTTTTCTCACCCATAGAGAATGCGTGGAGGAGCACCTTGCATTGCCAATCGCTTCTGTAGGAACGCAACTGCGATCTGTTAGAAACGTATAATACAAGTTTGACAAAAATCCAGATTTGGGCACACTGGCCCATACGTGTGATCACTAAGTACGGTAGTACTTAGTATATAGGGATTGACATGGTACCTAGCATCATAGATGTATGGGGCTATGATAGGGAGTTTTGTTCATCTTCTCCTTCTCCTTCTTCAGATTCAACACCCATAACTCAAAAACGAAACAACATATAGTAATAAAATTTTGTAAGAATGTAGATATCCGTCACCCGAAGAGACTGGTCATACTTATTTCTTTGTAAACAACATTGTTTACTGTAAACAACAACAAATAGCCCCAGGCAATACATTATAAAGGGATCGCATGTGTCAGTATAACTCACAAATGGTAAGAGCTATGTGAACGAAACATTGTAGACATAATGTATTCAATTACCAACATCAAAATCACAACAATACATGTTTGTAAACAACAACAACTAGCCTCAGGCACTTTTCTTTAAATTTACTTCTTCACTCCTCAAACTTTCCAACGGTAGCACGCATAGAGATGAAACTTGGTATGTATGCCTATTATATCATTCCCATGACAATTACATGTTTCCATGACGACTGCATTTTGTTTGAAAAAGCCTCAGGCAATTTTCTTTAAAACCACTTCTTCACTCCTCAAACTTGCTAACTGTAGCACGCATGGAGGTGAAACTTGGAGCGCATGTGTATTACATCGTTTCCATGACGACCACAACAACAAATAGCCTCAGGCACTTTTCTTTAAAATTACTTCTTCACTCCTCAAACTCGCTAACTATAGCACGCATGGAGGTGAAACTTGGAGCGCATGTGTGTAACATTGTTTCCATGACGACCACAACAACAAATAGCCTCAGGCACTTTTCTTTAAAATTACTTCTTCACTCCTCAAACTCGCTAACTATAGCACGCATGGAGGTGAAACTTGGAGCGCATGTGTATTACATCGTTTCCATGACGACCACAACAACAAATAGCCTCAGGCACTTTTCTTTAAATTTACTTCTTCACTCCCCAAACTTTCCAACGGTAGCACGCATAGAGATGAAACTTGGTATGTATGCCTATTATATCATTCCCTTGACAATTACATGTTTCCATGACGACTGCATTTTGTTTGAAAAAGCCTCAGGCAATATCACTTCTTCACTCCTCAAACTTGCTAACTGTAGCACGCATGGAGGTGAAACTTGGAGCGCATGTGTATTACATCATTTCCATGACGACCACAACAACAAATAGCCTCAGGCACTTTTCTTTAAAATTACTTCTTCACTCCTCAAACTCGCTAACTATAGCACGCATGGAGGTGAAACTTGGAGCTCATGTGTGTAACATTGTTTCCATGAAGACCACAACAACAAATAGCCTCAGGCACTTTTCTCTAAAATTGCTCCTTCACTCCTCAAACTTGCTAACTGTAGCACGCATGGAGGGAGCGTATGTGTATTACGTCGTTTCCATGACGACCACAACAACAAATAGCCTCAGGCACTTTTCTCTAAAATTATTCCTTCACTCCTCAAACTTGCTAACTGTAGCACGCATGGAGGGAGCGTATGTGTATTACGTCGTTTCTATGACGACCACAACAACAAATAGCCTCAGGCACTTTTCTTTAAAGTTACTTCTTCAATCCTCAAACTCGCTAACGGTATCAAACATGGAGATGAAACTTGGTACGTATATGTGTAACATCGTTTCCATGACGACCACAACAACAAATAGCCTCAGGCACTTTTCTTTAAAATTACTTCTTCACTCCTCAAACTCGCTAACTATAGCACGCATGGAGATGAAACTTGGAGCGCATGTGTGTAACATTGTTTCCATGACGACCACAACAACAAATAGCCTCAGGCACTTTTCTTTAAAATTTCTTCATCCTCCTCAAACTTGCTAACAGCGGTACACGTGGAGATGAAACATGGTACGCACATCATTTCCATGACGACAACAGGCATTTTTTCTCTAGTATTTTAATTTTTATAGGGGCTTGCCCCATTCCACAGAGATAACACGTAGTAGTATAATATAAAAATGAGTGGAGACAAGTAAATTAAAAATCCTGCGAATTTAAAAAAAGAGGCATATAGGGATCGTATAAAAAGAAAGGGAGACAAGATAGGGATGGGATACATGAAACATGGGTAATGAACAGATTTGAGTACGCTGACACCCCCAACCCCATCACACAATCCCTATATTGTTGCCTAGGTGAAGTATTAAACATTCATCAATACAATACTCAGAACTTACAATATACACTACTGAGTAACCAACACCCTTATAGAGTCTAAGTGGAGTTTAAAAGGCAATTGGGCCGTATAAATGTTACTAAAACAACAGGGACATGGTGAAAGAATGCTTACTTTTAGTAACCTTTAGCCCCTATAAGAGTAGCACACCAGGCAACAATATAGGGATTGTGTGATGGGGTTGGGGGTGTCAGCATACTCAAATCTGTTCATTACCCATGTTTCATGTATCCCATCCCTATCTTGTCTCCCTTTCTTTTTATACGATCCCTATATGCCTCTTTAAATTCGCAGGATTTTTAATTTACTTGTTAATATATAAATCCCAGTCGTTTCTCAATTATTGTGAAACCGCAGCCAAGCAAATAGGAGGTGGAGATAAGCAGACTATGGCTTTGAAGTAACATTTTGTTTTACAGGAAAGCAAATGGCCAAAATGGGAAAGCCAGATTATGATAATTATTAGACACTTTTTGAGCCAGTCGTTTCATACGTTTAGCGATATGGCAGCAAGGAAATGAAATACAGGTGTCAAAGGAGCAGAGCAACCTCTGATATCAGTTTGACACTCTTGCAAGCCATAAAACCCCCATAACCCATTCGTTTCGTATACGCCCCTCCTGGGCCTGTCTGTCTCCTGTCTGTAAGGACAGTTAAGCTCTGCTGCACTGAACCCTCCATCACCAAAACTTGCTAGCCTAAAGCTACATGATACTAAAAATTTAGTTTGTGCTTCCTAGTACTTCTGACACCTTTTTCAAAATCGATACTCAGGAAGAAAAAACTCTATAACGCAGAGCTTTGGCTCAAACTAGAGCGATCATCAGTGACAATGGTGGAACGTCCAGGTGTTTTACTTCTACAAGGTCTACCAGTTCTCAAACTCATGTAGCTAGCTCGTGGAACCTAGTCTTGTGGGCTCTCCATGTGCTCCAACATGTCTAAACACAGGTTACATACTGTTAACTCCTTTTCTCTGTTTATGATTGGTCTTCTTTGCCAGATATGGAAGGATTTTTGTTCCAATGTTTCTCTCTGTCCAAAATATTTATGCCAGGAGAGACCATAATTTCATGATTGACTGGGAGTAAGAGTTTTGGGCAGAGAAAACAGTGGAACAAGGAAAACATATCGCTGATGATGGCTCTAGTCTTAGTCGAAAGCTCTGAGTTATAGTTTTTTCTTCCTGAGTATCGCATTTGGAAAAAGAATGTCTATAGCTACATGGTTGGTGTAACACAATATTTGCATTGCGGCTCTCGGATAACGTACCGTGTGTGGCATCACCATAACAGTGTCTAGCTCGCCAATAAAAAAAAATTCATCAACAAGCCCAACAAAGCACCATAATAAGGGCTGAGAACCAGAATGGTCTAATCAACAATCCATTTGCACCCCCTTAACCATTTTAAAATGCAGTTTGGAAGACTAACACATTTCCTCCCTTGTAACTTCTGGTGCCTCATTGGTATGCAAACAGGTTGACGTTTGCCACTTACGTACCTGCCAAACTTTGGCCGTGCAAGATGGGGATAAGCATCCAAAGGACCAGGCGGGGGGGTGGCTATGGAAGCCCATTGGGGTAGTGCGCACTTCCAAATCGTGCTACTTCTCAATTCCAAATTGTACCACTTCCAAATTGTGTTACTTCCAAATTGTATTACTTCCAAATCGTACCACTTCCAAGTTGTGCTACTGATTTCAAAAATTGTGCTCTATAGCTACACTGCATGCAGGGTTTAGAGGGCGGGGGTCGCCTGGGCACGCACGAAACTAGCGCGTGGAATGAGGGGGCGGGGTCTGGGCAAGAGACTAGTCCGCGCGTCGGGCTATAACATCAACGGAAAATGTCGCAGCCGCAAAAGACAGACTTTAGGAGCACATTCGGAAGTATTTTCTCAAGGGATATTCGTATAGGACTATTTTGATCTACCTGGGAAACCGGGCTCTTTGGAGTATCTAAGAGCTGCACAGTTTAGTGAAAAAAACATTAACAGAATGCCATCAGAACCTATATTTTGTTCCAAATACTACTGAAACTTTTCTGAGTGTACAAGAAATGAACATAAGAGTGTGCATAATTGTGAACTATAGGATGATTCTGGGAGCTTCAAAGGCTGTTGAGAACTTGAATGGCAGTATATAGCATGTTGGCCTTTTCGTTGCAGACATGTAGCAACCAGTTCCTGAATAGCACCTTTCTCTTAGTCCTTATCATCATCCTCTGAGGAAAAAGGAGAATGCATATTAACTAATTTGGTATGTTAATGTTCTGAAGAGTTTGGAAGTTGCAATATAAGTTTGGAACCTTTAACATTATGAAGCTATTTAGTTTGGAAGATTCAAAATGTTGAAGTTATGAAGTTTGGAACCTGTACAATTATGAAGTTATGATATTTGGAAGCTTTAACATTTTGAAGTTTGGAAGTCAGAATTGTGAGTTTCAGGTGCTTGTATTCGACCCTACACTCCTGCCTAATTCTGGCAGCAACTGTAAAAAGCATGTTTCCCTGGTTCTAGCTAATTCTTTAGAGCTAGGGCTACCTAGCAGGGCTTATGCAGGTTTTGTGTAGTGCTCCCATAGATGTTCACATGTGTTGGACACTCAGCCACACTAAGGGCAACACCTTACCAAGACCACCGGGTGTCGAGGCCTCACCCCAGTGTTTCACTGTCCGAGACATGGCCATGAACAGTTTTTTGAGTCACTAGCAAACGTTGCTGTTGCTATTGTCAATGCATTTTTGTAGAAGCTTACCCATAGCTAATTGTCCTTGAGCTAAGTCAGGTAAGCGGAAATACCTCACACAGGGCCTCTTTGCCTCCGAAGTGCGCTTTCTCAATTGACGTGCAAATTCCATATACATGTGCCGGACATAACTGCAAAATGGGGACACACGAACAGACCGCGGTAGCTATATAACATTTTTGTTAGGCCATACCTTGATCTCTACTAAGAGCAGGTTCCTCGCTGTTATCACCAAGGAGAGAGGACAGTCATCCCCGCCGACTGCTCCCGGTAAACAATCACTCTTCCAGTCTGTACTCGCACCGCTCGCTGCAAAGGCTCGTGCAGTCGACTGCGCATGCGCGGCTAACTCGCGAGCGGATGAGGCCTACCCCCCTGGATGAGGAATCACGAAGGTGAGAAGTGTGAGCAAATTCAGTAGTGGCACAATTTTTGGAAGAGATACAATTTGGAAGTGAACAAATTCGGAAGTAGCAAGTGCGCATGGCCCCAATAGGCTTCCGTAGGTGACGGATCGTCTCCATGCTCAACTGTCTTTCGCCGTCTTCCCCCTTCCGCCATTCGACAGACACGACCCAGCCGCACTTTACTTTCGATCTTGCGCTCGCTGTAGCCGGCACTGAGCCCCGCCTTCCCGTACACGCGCTCGCTTCGGCCGGCTGAGCCCCGCCTCCCCCAGTGATCGGTGTCGGCCGGCTGCTCGCGAGCAGCCCTATCGCTATATCCGCTATATTATTGGTCCAGAGGAGCGCCGAATCTGCGTTGTTTGCGCCTATGCGTCGTACACAACATGGGTGTGGCAGATGGAATGCTCGTTTACATCGAGGGATTCCAGCGCCGGCGGGCTGGACGTCGGGTTAACGTATTAAACCAGATCGGGAAAGTTGGCAGGTATGCTGACTTATTCCCTTGGTTATCACGCCTTAACTTTTTAATCCCAGAACAAATCAAGCAAGTTGTGGGCTTAACCTCTTAGTATTATCATTTGCTGGCTTGAAGCGTGTGACCGCACTACATTCACGGACAGAAATATGCCTAAGTCACCTGAGGGCCTTTTAAAGTCTGATGACTTTCTAGGCTTATGTTGCATATTGATTTTTCCTGAAGAAAAAAGGATTGTGTTGGTCATAATTGTTTAAGAAATAATTCTTTCCTGAGTAACAGCACATTCGGAATTACACAAATCCTGACCATAATGAAAGGCACTGAAGTGCAAACCCTCGGCGCTGTGATAATAGTGAACACACACGCACAATTATGTAAAGTAATGGGTGGGGCAATGGTATCACCAGGTCTGGTAGAATTGTTGTACTTACTGGTGCTGTATTTAGGTTCATAGATAAGATTATTCTTACCTCCCAAGCCTAACCTAGTGAGCAAAACGCCTTAGTTGGAGGCATACTTACTGAACTCAACCGTCTTCTCTGTCTAGTCTCACAGGGGGGGGGGGGGAAAATGGCTGTTGGCCACGTGGTCCCAATCAGCGTGCGCCGCTTTGGCCGCCTGCCGCCTCGGTGTATACGCACATGCGCGTTGTTCAAATGGCCGCCTTTGCCGTACCGTACAAACAGGAAAACGCTCTAGCTCTGCAACGAAGCAGTTTCAGAGAAAATCACACATATTTTCTGACCTCCGTCGGCCGCTGGGTATGTAAACCCGTTTTGGACGCGATCTATGACTGGAGAAGTGAGTTCTCACTTAACTGACAGAATGAATACACACACGACAACCCTCGCTGCGCATGCGCGCCGATGGTTAATTATATGTCACTGCCATTCTCCACCTTGGAACTAAGAAAAATACAAGACTGAAACTTGATAGTAAGGAAAGCTACTTAACACCACAAGAATACAAATTTGTGGGTGTAGTTACTGTGTTCATGTGGCTCGTTAATAGACTTAATGGTCCTCTTTCCGGAGTATGTCACAACATTGGTTTGGATACTAAAGTGGGACCTCCCAAAAATGAAAATATTGGGGCAGCAATTTTTTTCATTATTCAGAGCTTTTAAGTGAAAAACACAAGATATAGTTTTCAACACTAAGTCCTCTAAACAACTCTGCTTTCTGTTGACAGTGCTTAACAAAGCAACATGATCGATTAAGGTGAGGTACATGTATAGCTAGATACAGGCTCTCAGTGTATTTTGAAGGCACAGTTGAGTCATTGGTATCACGTGAAATTTGACCCGTGCCATCCCTATATAGCGCCTACCGACACTCTAATGGTTGAAATATAAAAGTATGGTTAAAAGTATAGCGTGCATGCGTGATTGCATGTGTGATAATTATTACGCCATGCCCACTTAAATAATTGTTCTTGGGACAGCACTATGGTTACGTTATTTTGTAGCTGAGCGGTTCTCTAAAGGGAGGTTTGTATACATAATGGTAAAATCAGTTGGTACATAGAAATATGTTCATTATAGAGAGGTTTTGTTGGGGGAGTTCATTATCGGAGGTCCCACTGTAGTTTAAAGAATGAAGAAATTTGTGCATCCCTAGGCCTATCAGTGTCTAGCTACCACAACTATGAAAAGAACTAAGTACGTGTACAAACCCTCGGCACACTAGAACTATCGAACCATACACATGCGTGGTTAATATCTCTAACGTATTATGCGTTTGCTTGTGTCGTGGTCTCGTGCTAGTAGAGTGCAGAGAATCTGACACTGGCCAGCTCCACTGGTAGATAGCATGCTGGACTTGATACACACCCTCCGTTGTTACTTCTTGTGCTTCATCAGATCAAGAAGCCAGTTCAATTATGCGTATTGGCGTTTTTGCTATTTAATGCATTTGTTTGAAATCACCTTTTTAAGCACATAGTAGCTCTGAAGCTGTTGGTAGGCTAGAAAAGCCTGTACTGCCACAATAACAGTCAACCTGCCATGTATTTTTGAAGAACTTCTAGATCTACTTTTTACCTCAGGGGATGGTTGAACTAACTTCAAATCCAGATGAAATTATGCAGTACGAAAAATATCCATTTGAAGAAACTGACCTACTATATATCAGTCATCAAGTCAGTGAGAGTTTCAAAGAGGTTTGCAACAGCCTGGAATTGGAGCAGGAAGCAGTTGAAAAAATTGAAAATGAAGAGGGCGATGAATCACATAAAATTTTCTGTGCACTAGTTGATTGGGGTGAACGGCATGAGAAGAGGACTTGGGGAGACTTAGTTCATCAGTTTCGCAATCATGACGAGTTCAAGCAAATAATTAGAACATATTTAACCAACTATCAGCCCCACGAAGGTTAAAATACTGTGTTGTAATCAAGATGTTCATGGCAGTTAAATTGTTTGCTTGTCAATGCCTTGCTACTTCATTGTTGACACATGCATTTATATATAACTAAAATGACTTTTCCTTGTAGGTGCAGCAGAACTTTATCCATTTTGTAAGTTTCATGGAGCTATGTTAGTCTATTCGTTCATATATTACTGCACACTCTACTTACGGCATATTTTTCATGTGGGACCTTAAATTTATTTACCTATACCCAGAAACGTAATTGGCAAGAAATCCAGTCGTGTTAGCGTTTTATACAAGTGGAAAAATCATTTCTTCAAAATGAAGGGGGATATAGGGATGGCTTGAAGCACCAAAAAGGAAGAAACAAGGGGTCATTATACAGCAAAGATGCACAAGGCTACATGACACCATCCCTATATCTTTGACTCATATTAAACTTTACTTGAGAACAATAACACAAAGATATAGGGATGGTGTCATATGACCCCTTGTTTCTTCTTTTTTGGTGCTTCAAGCCATCCCTATATCCCCTTTCATTTTGAAGAAATGATTTTTTCACTTGTTTCCACTATTTTTCATGCCTTATGACAACACTGCATTTCTGTCACTCTGATGTTCATGGGTGTTGTAGAGATAACTGTTGAAAGCAGAAGCTAATGGGCTGCTCCTACCTGAAGCAGGGTGTATGCGTAGTGTCTCCAACAACGATGCAATTAGGCTGTGGCACATATGGTGGGGTGGTTTCATAGGCAGGCTTCAGTAATCAGACTACAATGATAGCTATAAACCTGGGGGACAAACAATGAAGGCGCTGGGCAGGCCAGCGTAACACGGCGCACACTGCCAAGTTGCTCCTCGTACAAATCAACAGCAAAACGCAAGCTAGCCAGTTAAAAATGTGTATACTGACTTACAGAAGGCACTGGAGGATAAGAGTTCCTCTGCAGGCATCCTGGCTTAGTCTGGTTCACGCATGCACGAGACTATAGTAATGCGCGCGTGCACCGCATTGAGGAAACACCCTCCTCGGCGCATGCGGCTCACTGATGCTGAGTTAGCAGCAAATGGCGTTGTCCAGTGACTAGAGCTCAATGATCTACCGTATTGACTTGCGGTAAGAAACAAGCGATCGCATGATATGCGTGCACACCTCCGGAAAATTTGGAGACGTTCTGTGAAAAAATCAACGCTTCAACTGCTTCCGGTAAGGAGCTAGCGGGTCTGAAGAAGAAGAAGAGGAAGAAGAAGATGAAGAATAATATGGTGATGACACGAAAATCGCAAAATCGCGTAAGAGCGAATTCTCTCGTTGGGAACTGAGGGCACGTAGGAAAGTCTTGGGGCATATGTATAGCTATAGGTATTGGCCTCTAGACTATTGCTAGTGATTTTGAAGCCATGGTGAGTCATTCTCGCTGAGTTTTGAGGCGTTTTGTACGCGGATCACGTGAGGTTTCACTCGTGTCATCCCTATATAGAGCGTCTACCAACGCTCTGATTAACACAGGCTTATGCGAGGTCAAAAACTTATAATTTTACGCAGCTTGTTCATTTGAAGAAACTGGGAAGGGAGTTACTGAACCATCAGTTGAAGCTTATCCACGCAGTCCACGTAAGTTAATTTTCATGTTTTTCTATCTGGCTGTCTAAGTTTTGTTCACAGAACAATTATACCTCTGCTGAACATATTATTATAGTTAAACAAGATTATTAACCATTACAAAATGAAAGTGCTAACCCTTGGCACACTCAACATGCATGGATGGTCAAGTATACGCATTGCACCCATATATGCATGCTCAGGTCAGTACAACTGCTATGCTGTCGATTTACTTGTGGTCTCTAGCTTTATAACTCTCTGAGAGTCTGAACATTTAGCTATACTTGTAGATCAAATTTTATATAGGCATCGCAAGACTTGGCACTTGCCCTCAGTTGAAATTTACTGTGCCTCCACAGTACAAGAAAAGACAGAATGCGGGCGAGGTATAAGCCAGTGGTAATTAGCATATTGACTTGTCACTTGGTTTTCACGCAACGCAGTATTGTTATAAAAAAAATAAGTTAGTGTAGCAAAAGCAGTGTATCACTCTTTTGCCGATTTGGTTGCAGAGAACGTAGTAACAGACAGACAGAATGATGACACACTAACAAACGAAGTATATACTGTAACCAAGAGTACATAAGAGAGAGACTGCATATGCCTGCGTACAAATACTTTGTAAAAGTAACATGAAACGCATGTGTGGTATATCAGTTCGATACTCTCTCTCTTGTGTATATATTCTTGCCGTAACCCTCGCTTCACTTACATGCTGAGGGTTGACTACTTCTCCAAACCATCAAAAGTATTTTTACCTGTTGCAAAACATGCGCTGGTCGAACTTGTAGGCTCCGAAGAGTTGTTGCTTGGACTTCCTTCGTGACCACATGTTATGTTTTCGCAGTTGTCACCACGAAGGTCGTGTATTGAATCCCGCATCGGCATACGATCTTATAACGTAGCTAGCCCGTGGTCAGATTCTCTGCGACCAACTAGCGTGGAGCTCACAAGTAAATGCATGCTCATAGCCCAGCCCATCAATTAGCGGTACCGCGCATGCAAAGTGCGCTGAGGGTTCGTACTTCAGTGCTTTTAATTTCTTTATGTGATGGGCACTGCTCGCACCATAATTCTAAATATGCGCAAAACGCACACAAAATATTGACCTGCTCACGCTCGCTCGCCAAAAATTCGCTTTAGTCCTGCAGTACACTAACATAATGCTGGATAACATCATGCACTTATAAATGTAGCTGTCAGAATTCTTCTATCAGTATAAGGCAGGTAAGAAAAATTTTACAGTATTACATACCTTTGTTGAGATGTTTGCGCTGCAAACTATTTATAGCATTATGCCATTTTAATGACTGAAACGTAATGCAGTTACAGCAAAACGAATCAATGTGTCACCTGCCTGCTGGCTGGTCTACGTTACAGTGCATGCTATTGCAAATTTCAGGCTGAAGTCAGTAATATTTGAGCTTAAACTAGCTATGGCCACTTGCACTAGTGCAATAACTTTGATTAGTAGCCAGAGTCATTGCGCTGAGGATTTGCACTTTAGTGCTCATCATTCTTGTAGGCCACGCTTTACAAGGGCCATGCGTTAAATAATGCCAAGTCTCTGCTTTGTGTTTTATTATAATTGCCTTTTTACTGACCAGATTCTAACAGGCCGCATTTACTAGTGAGGGATAATCTTGAAAAATTGCAGATGGATTTTAACAATCTTCTCGCTAAGGCTAATAAAAATCTTGCATCTCAGCCCAGCATTATTGATGATTTGCGTGTACGTCTAGCTGCATTATGTGTTGATGTCAAGAGCAATATTCGCTTTTTCGATGAAATGATGTGCAAATTATTCACCAATATGAAAGTTCCAGAAATTATTATGCTGTTGACCAAGCACCGTGTTTGGGATCCAATTAATTATCGGATTCTTAAGAAGCTTTTAGACCTGTGTGTTCCATTTGAAATTGAGATTCATGACGATATTGAACGACATGCACATAAGGTTGAAGTTTTTCAGCGAACAACACTACTTCGAGATTATACGGCAATTGTTGGATCTAATATATTATCTTCTCCTCATGGGTGCACAACCATCACTGTTAAATTTGAGAGAAAATACAAGGGATACACAATGGCCAGCTTTGCTCACGATCAAAGTTTCTTGGCTGGGCAATTTCTTCTTGAAGAATTTATTTTTCGTTTCAAAGAGGCACATAGCGGTTGTGTCAGTATTACGTGGTTCATCCCGAAAAGTTCACTTCCATTGCTATCACCACACATAATCAATGAAAAACGAAAAGAGCTGAGAGAAAAAGAAGTAATAGAGATAATGGTTGATAATAAATTTATATATAGGGTAAGTTTGAATTAACACTAAATCCAATTCTGTTTTATCATAACCAAGAATAGCGAAAGTATCATTTAGAATTCCATTGTGAATCTTGCTTAATAACAAAAAATGGAATAAGTGAAACAAGTGTTAACTGATCTTCTCTTAACAATATCATGTTTAAAAATAGTAGGCAAGGGAGTAATTTTAGTGTATGTTTATGTTAAATTTATGTACGTCTGCATGTTTTATTAGACTGTTCTTTCACTAGGTTGTGTTAAAACCATTTTAATTAACATCTATTTTGGATTAGGCGTGTAACGTGTTGCTACCAGCTAACCAACCATGCATCTCATGATTGTATTTTGATCCCAAGTTTTACAAGTTTTGTCCCATGTACATAGTACAAGTACTATTTTGAGGTTCTATGTGTGATGCTGTACAATATTTTAGGTATATAACATTAATGTTACGATGTTTAAAGTTGCCATTTCTTCTATGTTACATAGGTTACCTTCTAGTAAAGTATAAATAAGCCACAGATAATTATATAGGGGCCTAAAACATGACTATAATAAGCAAAGGATGCACAGTTACTACCTTCTTCGATTCAGATTCCAAACCTGGTGATAAACAGCCCGCCCTTACATATGGATTCTAAATCGGACACAGTTGGTTAGTGAAACAGGGTTGGTTACCTTTTCCTGTTTTAACTTTTTCGTCATATATAGATTATGAAGCTATGTATGATGAAAGCATCAAAAATCCTACTGAGTTTTGGAGTCGTCAGGCCAAAAAATTTCTTAAATGGATAAAAATATTTGATGAAGTAGATGGATGTAGACTGGAGGAAGGAGTCATCAGCTGGTTTACTGGTGGTCAATTGATGTGTCTTGTAAGCTGTTAGTGAATAAAAACTACGCCAAGTGGAATTGACTTTATTTTATATCAGATAATTGCCTTGATCGCCATGCTGTGAAAAATGGAGAGAGGACAGCGTTGATCTGGGAAAAGAATCAGACCAAGGAGCAGATAAATGGTATCCATGAGTGCATCAGCTACAGGTTTGGAAGCGTAGCATACCAATCTGATGAAACTGTGTAGTTATTAGCATGTAATTGTTTTAAATTACGGAAACTATGTGGAGATGACTTGCCAAATTGCCAATGTGCTGAGAACAAATTGTGGCGTAAAAAGGTGACAGAATAGTCATCTACATGCCAACCTGCCCATTGGCTGTTGCAGCGATGCTAGCATGTGCCAGAATTGGAGCTGTTCACTGGTAATGCACACGCAGAGTCATTAGTCTTGTTCTAAGACCACATATTGTAGAGAGAGAAGAGCGGGTGGAGTTAGAGAGGAGAGGTAGAAGAGGGGCGGTAGTAATCGATAATAAGTTTAGGAGGAACGGGTAAAAGATCACGATCCGTGAACCATTGTACAAAACTGCATCAAAATCGGCGAGAAACTGAGAATGAGGGAGAATACCTGAAGGATTAAAAACCACAGCAATGGTTTACAGGCCAAATCTAGCTCATTACATTAGTCCGCGTAAGCCACACCCTCACGTAAACGGAAGGAGAGGGGTCTTGTTAAGAGAAGTTCGGAACCGGTCACGTGAACGTTTACAAGATAATAGTGCGTTGGGAATGAACGAACCCTTTTTTGCGACTTGCCCACTGCTTAGTTTTTTCTAAACACAGACTGAGAGAGAATTCGCTGCAAACACCAGAGTTGTAAAAAGGACTGAAAAGTAATCGGTAATGGAATTTAGCTTGGATATGGGGGTTACGATGTGGCTTGTGCTGTGACGGAGAGAGTTCTTCACTATATCTTGCCGAGGCAGATAAATTGCATTTACATGACGCATCCTAGGAATGTCCGACCTCCTCTGGGTCTGTCTCCAGGAGTGATACCACTGTCAAGATTCTGACAGTCATTATCAAATTCCTACCTTACATGACGTCATGTTATCGTGGAATGTGCCACAGTCAAAATGTGCCAAGGAAGAATTCTCAAGGTTTGACCCGGCCATATATAGCGTCGGTTTCTTCATTGACTTTGTCGCAAATTCCCCTATACGGTAGCTCCACCGTGGTTAGACACTGTGAATATGCTTGTTTCCTGCTAAAATCAGCAAGAATGAGCCAGGGGAATGTTAAGGATGTTCGTTGCATGGGACGGCAACGGAGGTTTGACTCCGTTAAGTCCTTGTTAATGTTTCTAGTGTCCCTGTTTACCCAACTTCATTTTGCTTACACCCAAAAAGCTTTGTTCTATTCACTAATAGGGGAACGTAGTAAGATAGACAAAGATATAGGGATAGTGCTAGGTGGGGAGGGGTGGAGGGGGTAGAGATGGTCCCCAGGGGCAAATTGGACTACAAAAGGGGGATGGGGAAGGGGGGAGTCTCTGGCGTCAAGGCAGAGTGGGATACGGGATAGGGGAGTAGCGGGTAAGAGCGAGAAAGGGAGAAGAAAGTGAGCAAACAAGTGTAAGGGTGGAAAAAAGTGAGGCCGACAACTTAATGATCCGGTGAGGGAGAGAGGGGGAAGTTGGGATTGGAGGAAATTTATATATGATTTAGTGTGGTTGGGGGGTGGTAAGTTGTTGTATGTAACATAATAGTATTATGATGATGTGAATAGTGTTGTTTAGCTAAGCAAACCAGGCGAATTTTACACCAAATGTGGGTATTCATGACTGACTTTGGTGGCCTCTGGCACTAGATAGTTTAAAAAATGTAAGCCTTCAATTACTGTTCGGCTTTGTGGTGTCCATAGGTTCTGTATCGGTACGAGGTGTAAGTGTGAGACATCCCAATGAAACGATCATCAAATCATGTAAGCGAGAGAATTTACACATAACTATCTTATTACATGACCTGTGCCCAGTGTATTCATTGACTAGATACAGTTCTACGTAAGGTAGTATGTACTGGTTATGGTATAATGGACCATCATGACAAAGGACACAGCAGAAGATGCTCTATCTAGGAATGGCAGAAGTAAAATCGCACGTGATCGGCAAACAAAAGCTAATAACTATCTTTAATCATGATCAGCTTAGCACACCTGCAGAGATATCGGTTGTTTCAAGTCACATATAGTAATCTAGCATCCTTACCAGTGATTAAGATAAACTGTAAACTGTAAACTTTCCTTCTTATTAACACTCGGTGCGCATGCGCAGCGAGGGTTACTGTAGTTGGTTTGTCTGTCTGTCTGTGTGTGTGTGTCGACGCTTATTCTAGCTCTTCAGGCTACGAGGCGGCCCATTAGCGATACCAGTGGCTTCAGAACTACTCTAGCCTGAAACATAATCGGGCGATTTTCCTGAAACGACTGTGTTCGAGAGATATGCCTTGAAAACAAGCGAAAAAGCCAATATGCATAATCACACTGGGCTTACCGCGACCTGATCTGCTCGCCCTGTGTACCTTGGGGGCGCAAAAAGTCACAACGAATGGCGGGTATCGACTCCCGCATGCTATCTACTACTGTAGCTAGCCCGTGTCATACTCTCCGCGAGCTACTAGCGGGAGACCAGGAGTAAAAATAGCCCATCAATTTAGCAGTATCGTGCATGCGCAGTTCGCCGAGGTTTTGCACTTTAGTGCTTTTCATTCAGTCAGTACGAGCATTACTGACAGAGCAATCATTCTTCCCATGCAAACACGATTTGCATTCGTAGTGTTACATAGAATTTTTAGATTGTTCTACTTTTAAATGCTGACGCTGAATTTTAAAGTAATTCGTAACCTTCAAATGGATGGTAACCTGTGAAAAAAGCGCTATCCATGCCAGCCCTTATGTGTTTATGTTGCTATATAGTTACATATTTCATGCTTCATTTGCCTAATGCATTCGTGAGCAACAAAAGGTGTTAGTAAAAGGATTCAGAGAGAATTACAATCTTGCAGGGTAGCTAAACATTGTTTCTCATAATGAGTCATTCTTACATCCTTTTTTGACGTTTAGGGCCTTATGACTACTCACACATGCCAAGGATTGCACTATACTGTGCTTTTTACTATTCCCAGTGACTGCACTTTAAATGACTTATTTTTGTGTGCTTTCAAATCCAGCGAAGCCAGGTTTGTTGTCACTCACAAAAGGCTTTTGTTGGAGACAAATGTTGCACTTGAGAAGCAATATTGATAAGACTCTCAAGCTTCTTGAGAAGACAAATGAAAATTCAGTAAATCATGTTTTAGTTTGGAAAATGAATGATTGTGATATTGGAGATACACTAAGAGACACTGATCTCGAAACGGTAAGATTAGGTTTTTGAGCCTGTATATATAGCTAAGTACTTGTATGGTTTTACTAGATTAGCTATCACCCATTGAAGGCAACTGGCAGAGCATTGTGCTATCTTATGCCTGATAAAACTAATTCACACACTTTGGATGCAGAGGTAAAATGTTTCCTTAAAAAAGGCAATGAAAGCTGCACCTACTTACTGTGAACCAGTAGCAATGGAGAGTGACGACCCACTCTTTATTATGTACACATCTGGAACTACCGATGAGCCTACAGGATTTGCCATACCCAAGCCGGATATCTCCTTTGTGCTGCAATGACACATAAGGTTTTCTTTTCTATGGTGTTAAAATTATATATACTGATAACGTATATTGAACATGTTTCAGTATGTGTTTGACTACAAGATTGGAGAGGTGGTTGCCTGCGTAGCTGACTTAGGGTGGATGCTGCCCCTACGTTTGTAGTATATGGTCCACTCTGCAATGGAGGAACCACCGTGTGTTTCAGGGAACTGCAACCTACCCAGATTCAGGTCAGTAATGCTTATAAATTTGAAGGATGTGCTTCTGCTGTGCTGGTAGTAATAATAATTATATTACGTAGGTAGTTACTGGGAACTGGTGGAGAGATTGAAGGTAAACCACTCGACACTTCTCCGCTGCAATAAAGAAGTTGATGAAGGATAATCTGAATTGTGTAAATGACTATAACGTTTCATCGCTCAAGACTATTGCTTTAGGTTGTGCCATACATCACAGTAAATGGCGGTTCCTAGCTATTATCTATTTTCTAGGTGGTGAACCAATATCGACAGCCACATGGATGTGGTACTACACAGCTGTTGGAAGAAGAAACTGCTTGTTAATTGACACTTATGGGCAAACAGGTTTATTATTGCTTTATTGCCAAAATCATTTTATGTTCTTTTCCCTTACTGCAGAGCTTGGTGGATTTGCACTGAGTCCTTGGCCGGGAAGTAAACTAAAGCCAGGTGTCTGTGCAAAACCATTCTTGGGGGTAGAACCAATCATTGTTAATGAGAAGGTATATTAGTAGCTTTTAGGTTGCCCAATTGTACTATAGATGTTTTTAGGGTGAAATTCTGCAAGAAAGTGGAGTTCAAGGTTTACTGTGCTTCAGACATCCCTTTCCAGCAATGGGGAGAGAAATTATTGGTGGAAGTTTTAAAAACAAATATTTTAGTTCTTTTCCTGGTAAGGTTTTATTATAATAGCATCATAATTATTATTGTCACTTTCATACAGGAAAATACTTCACTGGAGACTGGGCTTACCGCGATATGGATGGAGACTATCAGATTGTAGGAAGAAAAGACGACATTGTCAGAATAAAGGGTGTCTGGATCCAAATTCCCGAGATTGAGAGTTCTATAGTAGTATGTTAATCTACTCTACCATTCTCAAGTTTATCATTATCATAATTCTCAGGGAAAAAGCAATAATATTGAAAATGCGTCATACATTGGTCTGTCTTCTGAACCCTCTGCAACTACTGGTAATAAGACTACAATAAAACAAATATTTTAAGGCTTGTACAATTTGCACAGATGCATGTGTTGTTGTTGAGGTGAGGAAATCAGTACCAGAATCACAGCAGAAATCCAAAAAATTCTACCGTGACATTCTTGAGTCTGTAAAAAGTTCCATAATCAACAATGCTGGAGAGCACGCACTTCCACGTTTTGTTTTGGTGAGAAAAAGGCATTCAGTGGTATGTAAACTAGCACTTCCCTGGACGATACTGTCCAACCAATATTTTAGTTTAATTCACCCTATCTGTCTGTTTTACATCATCATATTTGACTATTTTTTTGTTTTAGGTTGTAAGAGAAAGTGTATACACCTGGTCAAATAAGATGTGCCGAAGTATTTATCGCGACATGGCTGAAGGTTTTTTCAAACCTTTGTTAAAACATGTTGATCCAAGTGAAAACATAGTTTTGCTGGACTATACTACAAGCCCTTTGCCACCTGTTGCTAACAAATGGGAACACCTACAATAGTTCTTTTTCTGACATATTTAAAAAATTATATCACTGCACTGTTGTGTTTCTTTACACAAAGAAAAAGGTTACATGTCGTAACAGTACCTGGTTTATCGGGTAGCTGGGGTGGTTTACTGGACAACAGTTGCCTCTTAGCCAGAATGTAGCCTTATACAAAAATACAGACCTTCAAAACATTGCCAATTGCACCACACCAATTCGTGATTTGATGCCGAGGAGCATGGTCTATCTAAATCAAGGCAAAAATCGCCACTGAGGCAAAAATCGCCGATCAGACTGTGGCGTATCATGACCAATCAAGGATTCCCAAAGCTCATCCATAATTAATTTAAACCTAAGTCAATCTTGCTTTTTCGGAGCTGAATAGCATCAGTCCTAGAGACAGAAAAGAGTTTATGTGCAAGTCATAATATTTTAATTTTTACAATGGCACGCGTAATTATTATGTTTTTTCTTGGACTAATTATATACATTTTTCCTACTCCATATGTATGAACTGTCTCAAACCCACTCCACTGGGCATAGTCTTCGATTTCCCTTTGGACGCCATATATAGGCATCTCCTTAAATAAGCAAAAATTCATTTATAAAGTAGTAGCGCCTAGTATAACATATTATTATAATATGCTCTACAACACAGTGAGTACTAATTACAAGGAAGAAAGTGGTAATGAGAAAAATTATAAAGACTGTGTTGAGTGACTGCAGGCAAAGAGCCAGCATCCGAGAAAACAAAACCAACACACATTATATAATGATTATTGCTAAAGGGCATGTTGACAGGTAGTGGAGAGCATTTGTAACACAGACATAAATAGTGATTGGAGCATTCGTCATTGGGATTGAAATGGGAGATGAAATGGTCCAAGAAGTAATTGTGAAGTTTGGAAGAGAGAGGAAGACTAATATCCAGGAGGGAGCGAGTTCCATAGTCGAGGTATGCGATTGAAGTAAAATATTTTTTCGTTGTAGCTATCATATAGTTCCTGGAAACTGTGTGTTTAAGCTTAAAATTTTGACTTGAGCTCTGTCTGAGCTTTAGTTATACCTCCTCTGATCATAGTACGCATCATTGAAGCCATCTAAGCGGGCACACTGTACTATACATGGTAGTTTGGCTCTCCTATTATCCATGAATATTTGATTTTCACCTAGCTATGTGACCTACTCGCACAGCACATAGACCAATGATTAATACACCATTTTACTTCCAACTCTTTAATATTTTTGTTGTATTGTCATGCTAAAGCTGAGACAGCTATAGCTATTGAGTGAAATTACCAATATGACTGTTGCTACTCCTGGTTTTCAGTTGCAATACACATACCATGTTCTGATGGAGATGCTTCGGAGGTGCCATCTCCTGCAGCAATATCTGATAGCACAGAGAGTGAAAATGATAGTGAGCCACTGCCCAGTAATACTGAAGGCGAACAACAACGAAGTGTTGTAGGTAAGTGCTAAGGTCACAGGCCAGTCACTCAGGCCACAATTGTTTCATACAGGAATATGAATGTATGCATGTCATGCTGTTATCATATGGTATAGCCATGTACATGCACTAGTGATTTGACAGACAGCTCGTTTGCCAACTTTTGCCGCATATGGATAGGAAGAGCGTGCTCCTCAGTGAGGGCTACTCTTTACATTGCTCCTGTCTGCACGGTTTAATTAATGTACATGCATACTGGGAATGTGCTGTTCCTGTGCCGCCGTGGTGTCCTACAACTTTCCTTTTTGCTAGAAGTAGGGGCTACTCTTTACATTGCTCCCGTCTGCACTCTTAGTCTTCTCCTAGAGCTATTTGAGCCATTTAGCCATAATTATTTATTCAAGCTAATCTTTGAGTTTGCATGTGGTATTGCTCTATTGTAATTGATGTACGGTCATGCACAGGTAAATTAAAGCACTGAAGTGCAAACCCTCGGTGTACTACACGCGTGAGTAAGTATACGCATGCGTGGTATATACCGCTAATTGCTACTCACGGTCTCATGCCAGGTCGCTCTGAGAGTCTTTCACAGGGCTATAAATAGCATGCAAGAGCCGATACTCGCCCTGCGTTGCAACTTCTGGTGTCTCCAAGGTAAGCCTGTGCTATTTAGCATATTGGCTTTATCACTGTTTTCTCACTATAATTATTTCTCGAACGCAGTACTTTTCCGAATTTGAAATAAAACCAGTGTATCCCTGAATCGTTTGGTATCACTATTATGTTGTCTTGTTGCACGTGGTGGCAGAAAGCATGGTAACAGAGAGACGGACGGACAAACCAAGTACCGTAACCCTCGCTGCGCACGCCAAGGGTTCATCATGTAAAATAGAACTCGATATAATTCCAGTAGGTATATAAAACAAACCTTGTGTCCCAGAGTAACCAGACGCATTAGAAATTGGTTAGGCCACAAGACTAGGAGTATTATTCTGTATACACAACTTTTCTCATTTCATTGCAGTTAATGAGAGGACACCCTTGCTTAGGCTTAGTCAGCGTGATGTAAAAAGAAAAGGTTTGTAAATTGTCTTGGAAATAGCAGTTTTTACAATTTTGGTTTGCAGTTTATCTCGCGGAAGGAAGAAACTGGAAGGCGTTAGGTGGCTCCTTAATTAGTAACGTGAAGATCCTTGTCTACCTTTACACTGCATTTATAGTTTTTTTGGTTGCTGGTTACGAAAATAATACAACTGTTGTGTTTCCCGGGGCACTTGTTGAGCTGAAAAGTTACTCATACTTTGTGTACGACAAGGCTTCAGTTACAGGTGATGTTCCAGCCGGAGCAAATGCATAGATATATCTTGGATCCAACTGTGGATCCAAGGTTAAAGAAAGTGTGACACTGTCACCGTACTCTCTCCTGAATCTCACTTATCCCAAAAGACTGGATGATCAACTTTACCGTGTCTACCTATTGAAAGGGTCTCATCTAACTTTTGATGCCATACTACATCCTAATCTTGATATTGATATTACACCCAACATAACTATTAAGCTTTGTAGGTTTACAGACGAGGAATCTGTGATTGCGCTCACTTCAGCAAGGAATGAAAATGAAATCCAGAAAGGGGAAGAGAAAGCCAAAGTGTGTTACGAAATTGGAAATTCATCAACAGTGTACGACAAAGTGAAACAAGATAGATATCAATACTATGCCTTATCAGTCTTTAGCCCATTGAACGAGAGTGTTACTATATCTTACAGTTACGTTCTGTACACCAAGTACTACAATGAAAGCAGTTTTGAGCGACAGCACTCATGGATGCAGTATCACAGGTCTCACCCTTGTCAGGAGCAGCAATCCACACAAAGATAGATTCTGCCTCTTAGCGTACGTACCATCGCTCCCGACTGCCAATAAAACAGAATGTTTTACTCTCACTACAACCTATCGAACATGTATGGCTTTATTTCAATTGTAAGTTTTTTTATAGTGGTTGTCAATGCCAGCTTGTTTACTGTTTTATTCCTTAATCGGAAATTGATAAAAAGAATTAAAACCTAGAAGTTGCCTAAATAGTGTGTCAACCCTTTTTCGTTGTTGTTGTAAGAAGTAAAATAGATTGCTGTTTTGAGTGTTTGGAGCATCTATTATACTTTTGTATATTATGTGCAAATTGTGTGCGGTTCATGCGCTGTGTCTATCAGTTTGTGCATTTTTGGTATATAGTGGCTAGCTCTATTACTGCGTGTGATAGGACTTATAGCGATATTTTTGCAGTAGAACTGGTAAAATGTGCTTTAATAAAGGTGCAATGGGGGAACGGTTAGCGAGAGAGACATATCTACCAGTGGAGGTTGTTATGCACTATGTCAATAACAGCTTTACTTTGGTATTTAGCCCCTCTTCTAACTTTCTAATCTCCCTCTCATTAATACTGTCCCCTACTATAGACAGAAAGCCCTTCAAGGAGCAATCCCCATTTTGAATATCATGCAACCACTCCGCCTTGTCAAGACCTAATGACGAAAAGATATCATCAATGACCTTTTTTTTTTTTTAAATTGTTTAGCACAGATGCAAGGAATACATGTAAGTAGCACTCAATTGCTAATACGAGACATGATTCCCATGAGAATAAAAATAAATAAGATGACGTTTGAACAGAGAAAAAGAGGACTCAGAACATAGAATACTATCAAGACTGTTCCACAGTCTAATAGTTGCAGGAACAAATGAGTGGTACATGGAGTTAGTACGGGAAAAGGATGGTGTAGAGAAAAAGGATGAGAATGATAGGAACGGGAGGTGCAATAAGAAAAAACATCAAGGTCAAAAAAACACAAGCTGTTCACAATTTTGTACAGGAGACAAAGTCTAGCCACCTCTCTTCGTTTCTCAAGAGACAGAACACCAGTTTTATCCAGCAAATCAATGTAACTGAGATCCCAACACTTTGTAACCATTCGCAGAGCAAATTTTGGGACCTTTTCTAAAAGCATTTTATCACTGACCTTACTCCAATGCTTCCTCTGCCTTCCTCTCCATGGCTCAAAATTCCATTCCTGATTAAAAAGCTTCTTCGGATACCTGTGCCTGGCAATGCCGCTAACTTATACCACCACTTCAACTTATTCTTATCCCTACGCCCTTGTAACGTATCAAGCCCCATATCCCCCCTAACGGCTTCATTACATGTCTTAGACGAACACCCAAGAATATGCTTAGCTCCTCTCAGCATCACGGACTCTAACGCAGCTGCCTGAGTCTTCCCACACCTCACCCCCATACTCTAAAGTTGGCCTAACCACCGCCAGCAACAACAACCTGCGAGCACTCAAATTAATATCCCTATTACTAATTACACTATGCAACTGATTAACCTTCCTTCTACCATTGTCTAACACATTCTTGATATGCACATCCCATGCACCAGTACTAGTAAAATCAACACCCAAGTATGTGTATTTAGATACTCTAGGCAAAACATACTCCCCCCATTTCCAAGCACCATCCACTGACTCCCTAGCGAACACCATCACTGCACTCTTACTCACATTAGCCTTTAGCCTCCATTTTCGACAGTAAGCATGCACCACATCTATAAGCGTCTGTAACTGATCCTTAGACTCACTAACACCAACGAAGTCATCTGCAAACAAAAGTCCTCCAAGTCTCCCACCACTACTTAAATCAATCCCAATCTCAGCTTCCTCCACCTCCCTCAACAACCCATTGATAAATACGGAAAACAAAATTGGAGATAAGCTACATCCCTGAGCTACCTAGCAATTTTATTGGTTGTGCTGATTCAGCAGTCATATGACCACTGACCAATCGTACCGCGTAGTAATTAACCCTCGGCACGCATGCACAGCGAGGGTTACTGTAGTTGGGTCTGTCTGTCTGTTACTCTCGATCTCACTTCTCGGGTGTTTGTTCGTCTCACAAAGGACACGATCTACTTAACGGGCAATGTAGGTCAGAAATTTCGAATGGTTTTCTCTGAAAATGCTCCGTTGCAAAGCTAGAGCGCATCCAGCACTGTACGGATAATGCCGGTAGACGCCATTTTATCGCTCCGGAAAGGCGCATGCGCTTATATTTACACAGACTTACCTCGACCGGGTCCGCTTGCTCTGTGTATCTTGAAGGCACAAGAAGTCACAACGAATGGCGTGTATCGACTCTCGCATGCTATCTATTACTGTAACTAGCCGCGTCAGACTCTCTGCGAGCTACTAGCGGGAGACGCGAGTAAACGCACACTAATAGCCCACCCCATCAATTAGCGGTACCGCGCATGTGCCGAGGGTTTGCACTTTAATTTGTGGTGTGTGTAGTCTGAGGACCGCCACGTCTCCTTCCCAAAGACCCTTCGCTAGCGGGGACTCAACCGAGTGGTTCAAGCGGTTCATCTGCAGTATGGCGAACAACTGGAACAATGCTACGAAGTCTCTCAAACTGCCGACTCTATTTGAGGGAGAAGCCATCGCTATTTGGCTGGAGTTAGGAGAACGTGAGCGAAGTGATTATGGGACAGCCCGCTCCAGGATTCTCGAGGCTATGACGCCTATGGGGTTCGTTTCCCTCGACGCCTTCCACGGCCGCAAGCTGCGCCACGGGGAAGCGCTATCTGTCTTTGTGCACGAGCTCAAGAAGTTGTTGGATCTAGCCATGCCACCTCGACGCCGCCGCACGCGATCCGCTACTGTTGCATCAATTTCTCGGAGGAATCCCCACTGCCGTAAGCCGTCAGCTGCGAGCTACAGGAGAAACGAAAACCCTCGTGGTCGCCGTTGAGCGAGCCCGTCTACTCCTGGCACTTGACGAGGAACCAGACAGCCGCAGTTTCGCACACGACCAGCTGCGAGCTCAAGGGACTGCTGGACCAAGTGGCTGTTTTAACGGAACAAGTTGCCGCGCTCACGACCCCGACAAAGGACCGAGAATCGATTGGTGGAAGGCCCAGCCTACCCGCCGCAGGCGCTGCTTCGGCTGCGGCCAGACGAGACATCTTCTACATGACTGCTCGGACCGCGTGGGTGCTTCGCAAGCGGACTGCTAGGTCACTTCGCACGAGACTGCCGTTCGGGAAACGGCCGAGGGGCGCCCGGGGAGGGCAGCGGCCCGCCGCCATGGTGGCCGTGGTAAAGCGGCCACCACCAGGGGGAGCGTCGGTGATGTTTGACTCCGGGTTGTCTGTGTCGCTAGTTCGGCAGGAAGTGCTGTCGCAATCACCCAAGATGACGGCAGTCACCGGCGCTGAACCAATACAGTTAGTTACGGCGTCGGGAGATCCTTTAACGATACTGGATCGTGTCCGAGCACCAGTGAAGATCGGAGACCTGGAGCTCATCCATGATTTCGTGGTGGTTGAAAACCTTGTGAGTCCAGTCATTCTGGGAGTTGACTTTTTGCACAATAATGGACTTGTTCTAGACTTTTCCAGCCTACCTGCTACAGTCCATACAAGTGACTCTGTAAAAGTCGTTCCTCATTGCACAACTGTACCAGAATGTATTTTTTTCAATCTACACAGAAGAAGAAATGAGCGAACGAGTGCAGTTGCAGCTGTGGAACGTCCCAATGCTGATGTAATTGAAGACTGTGCAGTCCCGGACTTCCATGCCTGCCCATCATTTGATTACCCAGTGTGTTCATGCAACAACCTTAGAGATGTCATACATACCCACCGGTCCTTGTTCATGACAGTACCAGGAGGAACGGAAGTTGCCTGCCACTACATTACAACGACAGGAACCCCTGTTAGGGTACCCCCGCATCACATCCTAGCACACTATCGGCAGGAAATTGAAAAACTAATCAACACAATGCTGGAACAAGGAATCATAGAAGAGCAGCAGGCCCTGGATGGCACCTGCTGTGTTCATGCCAAAGAAATCAGGCGAAATTCGGATGTGAATTGACTATCGTGAATTGAACAAAAGACCAAAAAAAGATGCCTACCCCTTGCCTCTACCAGATGAAGTCCAAGATCGTCTTGCAGGTTCAACTATATATATTTTCCACACTCGACCTTCAAAGTGGCTAGCTACCAGTGAATAAGTCTGACCGAGAAAAAACAGCATTTTGCCCAGGCCCAGGAATGGGCCTATATCAGTTCTGCAGAATGCCATTTGGGCTCACTGGGGCGCCAAGTTCCTATCAGTGTCTAATGGATACAGTGCTCAGAGGATTACCATCTAGCAGTTGTTTATGCACTCAAACAATTTCACCAATACTTGCTGGGACGTCAAGATGGAAGGCCTTTTATGCCATTGTGCCCTGGCCGTTCAAGAGTATGATTTTGCTATCTGTTACAAGAAAGGGAATGACAACAGCAACACAGATGCTCTTTGCCCATGTGCAACTACCATCATCTCGCATCAGAAAACTGTTGCAAACATTGGGCCTGCACAACGAGCAGACAAAACCATTTCTACCCTAGTGGCCTTACAAAGACAAGTAAACACCCAAGCGGCAGGTTGTGGAACAAGTATCCCTTGAAGCATTACAAACAGCTATGGAACCAGCTCAGAGTTCAAAATGGCGTTCTGTGCCGAAAGTATGCACCTGGGCCCTTGCAAGTTACAGTCCCAATCTTACCACCATGCTTACGCCAGGAAGCCAGCAGGAATTGAAAAAACCCTGGAACAACTCCAAAGAGAAGCGTACTGGGTTGGTATCGCAACGGATGTACGCAAATGTTGTCGAAACTGTCAGACATGCCAAGCCTCAAACTTGCATCTCCCGCTAACTAACAAACACCCCAATCGGAAGACCCTGGCAGATGATGGTAGCGGCAGACATTCTGAAGGTACCTGTCTCCAGCAACAATAATCATTACCTCCTAGTTGTGCAAGACTACTTCACAAAGTGGGTCGAAGCCATACCACTACCAGACCAGACAGCAGCCCGCATCACAGGGGAGTTGTTAAACTTTTTACTACATATGGATGCCCAGATATCCTTCATTCTGATCAAGGACGAAACTTTGAGAGTACAATTCTACGGAGCACACTGAAAGAGCTGGGCATCCTGAAATCTCGAACAACTGCGTACCACCCCCAAAGAGATGAACACCAAAGCGATTGGGAACGATTTCTACCGCTAGTCTTGTTCGCATACTGAACGGCAACTCACAGTTCAACTGGCTGTTCCCAATTCACGTTCATGTTTGGATGCTCTCTATCTGCACCGATCTTTCCTCCCTCCACTGCGTGGACACAGTAACCTACACAGATAGCTTGCAGTGCAAACTTTCAGAGTTACGAGATCTTGTTGAGTGCCACCTAACAATTGCGGCAGAACACCAAAAATCTAACTATGATGAAAACACCATTACCCGGATTTTTCATGAGGGAAACACTGTGTGGTTGTCTCAACCAACAGCCGGGAAGCTAGATCCACACTGGGAAGGAGTATGGAAGGTCAAACAGTGAGTCCACTGACAGCGGAAATCACAAATGGTCAGAAAAATGAATGTGTTCACATAAATTGGCTCCATCACTGCCTACAGCTACAGCCAGACCTGGAATCTCCAGTACCCGAACAGACCCCATCTCGAACCTGGCAGACCCCTACAGTAGATCACCTGGTTCTACCACCTGCACCTCGATGGTACCCCTTACACCCGCCAGATCGCTATGCATACCAAGACTTCTAAAAGGAGGGGCGAGTGTAGCAGAGCAAACATTCACACCCATTGTTATCAAAATCCATGTCAGTTGGTCATACATACTGAGTGAGAGTGTACTGTGCCATAGCACAGTGGTTTGAGGTGTGCCTTTGTGTTGTGTTGTGTTGTGTTGTAGATTCGAACCCCTCCAGCTGAGTTGCCCTGGTAGCTCAGTTGGTAGAGCGCTCGCCTAGACTGCAGAGTGTCGTGGATTCGAATCCAACCTAGGGGAACTCTTCTTCTTTTCTTTGAAAAGAAAGAGCTGTCCTGGGTGTAGTTGACTTGTTTGCCTTGCCTACCTCACTACCAAGTTGTTGAGACATGTCATGGTTCTGTTGTATAACCACTAGCTCTCACCCATCATCCTATTTAAGCTTAGTGATAACAGAAACCTGGCTCTTTGATTCATTTCTAATGGGCAAATTCTTCCATCTGGTTATGTTATAATGAAAGGCACTGAAGTGCTAAACCATCGGCGCATAGTCTCACAGTGGGGCTATGACGCTAATACGCAGACGTGTACATGTCAACGTATCTGCGGTAGCCATGGGGACATTACCCACATTTGCACACATCGTATGAACGCTGCATAATATACCTTAAAAGAAACTAGTGTCAACACCACAACCATAGGCACTGCACAAACATCCTTGTCAAGTGCAACGATTTTCGTAAGAACGAACCTGGCACCACGGACAAACCTTGCCAAAATAAGTTAACCAGAACATCAACCACACACACGTTTTCCTGTTTGCACTTCTCTCAACTCTATAAAAACCCGACTGAAAATCAGTTTAATAATAATAATGAAAAGCACTTGAAAGTGCATAACCCTCGCCACTGTTAATTATGGCACTGTCCACAGCATTAAACGTGAAAAAGTCACTCCATTCAAAAAATTAGCTCACTATACTGAACTCTACTTCAGCCATTTATCTACAAAGAAACATTTATATAGCCATAGCTAACATCCTATCTCTCATTTTGTGAACATTATCCTGTATTGAACTTTATTCCAATCATCCAGGTTGGAGATTATTCTGGACATGTGTTTTCAATACTAGTTAGTACTACAGAAAAGTGAAAAGCACTTGACAGTATAATTATACATAACCCTCAATCACCACTTTATTCTTCATTTCAGCAGCCAATGGCTACTAGCTACCTGGCTACACTATCTCAGTGACTCCTTCACTGAACAGATTCGCTTCCTGGCTCTCACTTCACTGGCAATTTCGCTCCTACTCAACTGTCTTTATCTCTATTTGACTCACACTCACCTCGACAGCCCTCCGTTTCGCCCGCTTCCCCGGCCTTCTCCGCTCCAGAATCTTATTTTACCATGCATGCCTCCTACTTGATAATATGTCCACGTTTCACGCTCAGAGTTGCCGCAGTTACCGAGAAAAACGGTGGAGAGACGGACGGACGGACGGACGGACACACGGAGACACACACAGACCGACTGCAATAACCCTCCGCTGCTCATGCGCGCAGCGAGGGTTAATAATACTCAGGTGGCTGCCATAGCACTAGGGCACGCACCCAAAGCAATGGGCGGAACCGTTAACAAACGAACATACACCATATGAACATGAGGTGTCTGTCTCACCTCCCAGACACCTCAACTCACCCCTTCACCATGGACACCCTGCAGCTCCCCAGACGCAATCTGAGACTGGGTCTGTTGTACGCGGGGATTATCGCCGTATAACCTAACCTTCCTTAGCTCCCAAACATCCAAAATAAAACCTTTAACAAGCCAAGCAAAGAACCAAATTTATCCTCCCACAGCTCACTACCCAATATAAAGGATGCTTTCCTGAAACTATTAAGCGACTGGAAATGCTCAAACCCATCATCCCCTGCAGGGCAACTAAGAAATTGCTCCCTAAGACTACTATATGCTGGACACTCCCACAACACATGACTCACACTTTCACACTCATCATCACACAACAGGCACTCCTTCATACCCTCCCTCCCCCTATGCCTACCCAGTTCCTCATTTAGCCCATGCTTGCCTGACCTGAACTTAAACATTAATCTAGACCCAGCATCACTTTTCCCATGCAAGTACTTTTTGAACTCTACCACCTTGTTAAATGTCTTATACATTTACTTCGGTATTTAGCCCCTCTTCAAACTTTCTAATCTCCCTCTCATTAATACTGTCCCCCCACTATAGACAGAAAGCCCTTCAAGGAGCAATCCCCATTTTGAATATCATGCAACCACTCTGCCTTGTCAAGACCTAATGACGAAAAGAGATCATCAATGACCTTACTCCAACACTTCCTCCACCTGCCTCTCCGTGGCTTAAAATTCTATTCCTGGTTAAAAAGCTTCTTCGGATACCTATTGCCTGGAAATGCCGCTAACTTATACCACCAGTTCAACCTATTCTTATCCCTACGCCCTTGTAACGTATCAAGCCCCATATCCCCCCTAACGGCTTCATTACATGTCTTAGACGAACACCCAAGGATATGCTTAGCTCCTCTCAGCATCACGGACTCTAACGCAGCTGCCTGGCTTCCCACACCTCACCCCCATACTCTAAAGTTGGCCTAACCACCGCCAGCAATAACAACCTGCGAGCACTCAAATTAATATCCCTATTACTAATTACACTATGCAACTGATTAACCTTCCTTCTACCATTGAGTAACACATTCTTGATATGCACATCCCATGCACCAGTATTAGTAAAATCAACACCCAAGTATGTGTATTTAGATACTTTAGGCAAAACATACTCCCCCAATTTCCAAGCACCATCCACTGACTCCCTAGCGAATACCATCACTACACTCTTACTCACATTAGCCTTTAGCCTCCATTTCCGACAGTAAGCATGCACCACATCTATAAGCGTCTGTAACTGATCCTTAGACTCACTAACACCAATGAAGTCATCTGCAAACAAAAGGCCTCCAAGTCTCCCACCACTACTTAAATCAATCCCAATCTCAGCTTCCTCCACCTCCCTCAACAACCCATTGATAAATACGGAAAACAAAATTGGAGATAAGCTACATCCCTGAGCTACCCCCTGCTCCACATCAAATGCCTCTGACCATTCCCCATCCAACAATACAGCACTCTTTGAATACTCGTACATCTTCTTTATGACCCTCCACATCTTCCCTCTTACCCCAAATTCCCACAACTTAAACCACAGGCCATTACGCCACATACTATGGTATGCCTTCTGCACATCTAGAAAGAATGCATATGTCTCCTTCCCCTCCTTTAGTCTACCCTGCATGAGTTCATTCAGCGTATAAATATTATCAACATAACCCCTTCCAACCCTAAAACCAGCCTGGCCCTCATGCAATGCCTTGCCCTTGTCCAGATGCTTCACCAACCTATTGTTCACAAAAGACCTTCCCAAACACACTCAGCAGAGTGATGCCCCTATAATTCACAGGATCCTCCTTATCTCCCTTCTTAAACAGGTTAAATATGAGGCCCTCCCTCCACTGTGGTGGCACAAACTCCTCACGCCAAATTACTGCAAACAAACTGTTTAAGTAACTCTACCATCCCTGACCCACCATACTTTAGAAGCTCCCCCACAAGCCCATCACTACCACCAGACTTGTTATTCTTCAACTTTCTAACACACAGTGCAATTTCCTCCAAATCTATTTCCTTATCCAACACATTTTCCACACAATCTGTTGGAAACTCACACACTTTATTATCCACTTCCTCTTTCCGACTATCATCAAAGGCTGTATCAGCGCTACAAGTGCCCAACTGCTGATAATGCCTCTTTAACACCTCTAGCTTGCCCTTTGTACTAGTCACTGACACCCCAGCACTATTCCTCAAAGCTGTAATCCCCCTCCTCTTACCCTTTGTCCTTCTACAAACAAATGCCCAAAATTCTTTCCTATTACCTTCAAAATCTGAATTTGCTCTTTCCACTACCTCATTCTAAACCTCAAGCTTCTTCTGAACAACTAAATTCTTCACCTCCCTACGCAGTTTACTATATTCCTCCCATAGATAATCCTGTAAGCCTCCCTTCTCTGCTCTACCCTCTGCTTAATCTCGTCATCCCACCACCTGACTGCCCTGCCACACACTACTACCTTCTCTCCTACCTCAGCCCTTGCCACCTTTTTTACAACCTGCTCCCACTCCTCTACAACTGCATTGACTAACCCACTTCTGCTAATACCCTCACTCACTTTCTCCCGGACTTTGGAAGAGGTGAAGAAATTTGATGAAGTCAAGAGAGGAATCGCCAGCGCTAAAGTTTATGTCGTTTTACTATCATTGTCTCCCGTGAAGAAAGGAAGAAAACAAAACCATTTCGAGGGAACAGTTACTGATAGAAGCAGCAAACTAAGGCTTGTCGGATTCGATTCAGGGCAGCAAAAGCTAATGTCTGACATGCTGCTGAAGAAACGAACCATTGAAATGAGAAATTGTGAAATTAAGCCATCGAGAAGAGGTGACCAGATGGAAATATTGTTCAAAGGTGACAGCAAGATAAATGAATCAACAAAGAAGATAGATGTTTCAGATGTGGATTTCAAAGACGATAATCCAGATGAGATAATGCTGGATGCATTGCAATCGAAGTATGTGTTTGCCAAAGTTACTGTATAAGTGTCAAAGTGCAGAAGCTAGCAGATCCTGAAATCGTACCAACAGTAAAGCAAAAGCAAGAGGCTGACGTGGCTGACCATAGTTCAACCACAAAAGTTATTCTTTGGGAGGAAGATATTGGAAAACTTCATGGGCAATCTTCATATCGACTGGAGAATTTCGTAGTAAAGGAGTGGGGAGGGAAAAGAAATAAAAATTGTGGCCGTTTCTCATCTTGATAATTACAAGTCCTGTTTGCATTGCAGGGCAAGAGTTGAACCGGCCGATGAATCTAGTGGGAGATGCTCAAAGGCAGATTGTCGTATGTTGCAAAATATGGAATTTTGCACTAGCCATGTTTGTGCAAAATTGATGGTAATGGTAGATGCAACATTTATATCTCTCTCTGTGTATGGCAAACTCCTTTACAACCTGGCTAATGTGGAAGAAGAATGTGAAATCTGCTAGGAAGATTTACTTTGTATAACGACACTGAAGGAAGTAACATACAATGGAACGAACAGTGTTATCACGAGCTTTATAACTTTCTAGCTGTATCTAACTTTATATATAGCTATATACTTACTACTTCATATCTAACTCTAACAGCATTTGCTACTTGTTGTAAAGTATGTTTCTATTATAAAATACTCAGAGGATGGAAGCGCGTTTAATGGAGGCCGTAACTAGCTATGTGTGCAAAGCTGATTATAATGGAAAACAGCAAGTATAGAACTCTCTCTATCTTTTGGAAAACTGCTGCATTGAAGTGGAAAATAAGAGTTTGTTGCAAGGAGTACATATTCGAGGAACAGCAATCATGATGATATGTAACTGTTGGTTGCAGTAACCATATGCTTTGCACATATGGCTTGTTCCACTATAGGAATGAGAAAGTATACACATGAATAGCTGTTAGGGTTCAATTGTCGGTATTTGAGAAGAATAGGACTCAATCCAATCAAATGATGTCACTGGAGGAGGAGAGACTCAACTAAATCAGATATCACTGGGGGACCGTGTGGGAGGATGTCACTGGAGGAGGAGGGACTCAACCCAATCAGATGATATCACTGAAGGACCGTGTGGGGGGAGACTCAATCGATGTCGCTGGAGGAGGAGGGGAAGGTGTCACTGGTGGACAAATGACGAGAGAGGAAGAGTATATAGGATGAAGTCACTGGAGGCTCAATCGGATTTATGTGGCAGAAAAATGAAGGGACTCAATTGCATGCAGAGGAGGGCCCTCAATCAGAGGACATCTAGAGGAGAGAGTCAACTGTATGATGGGTTTGAGCATTTCCAGTCGCTTGATATAGTTTCAGGAAAGCATCCTTTATTTTGGGTAGTGAGCTGTGGGAGGATAAATTTGGTTCTTTGCTTGGCCTTGTTAAAGTTTTTTGGGGATGTTTAGGAGCTAAGGAAGGTTAGGTTATACGGCGATAATCCCAGCGTACAACAGACCCAGTCTCAGATTGCATCTTGGGAGCTACAGGGTGTCGCTGGTGGAAGGGGTGAGTTGAGGTGTCTGGGAGGTGAGACAGACACCTCATGTTCATATGGTGTATGTTTGTTTGTAAACTGGTTCCGCACATTGCTCTGGGTGCGTGGTCTATGGCCCTAGTGCTATGGCAGCCGCCTGAGTACTATTATTACTTGTACATAAACTCTCTAATTTCTGTGTCTAGGACTGCAGATGCTATTCAGCTTTGAAAAAGCAGGGTTTAAATTAACAGCTTTGGGAATCCTATGATTGGTCTTGATACGCCACAGTCTGAAACAGTGGCAATTTGATAGACCATGCTCCTCGGTATCAAATCACGAATTGGTGTGGTGCAATTGGCAATGTTCTGAAGGTCTGCATTTTTGTATTTGTAGGGCTACATTCTGGCTAAGAGTCAACTGTTGTCTAGTAAACCACCCCAGCTACCCGATAAACCCGATAAACCAGGTAATGTTACGTCATGTAAACTTTTTTTGTGTAAAGAAACACATCATATACAGTGCAGTGATAGAATTTTTTTAAATATGTCAGAAAAAGAACTATTGTAGGTGTTCCCATTTGTTAGCAACAGGTGGCAAAGGGCTTGTAGTATAGTCCAGCAAAACTATGTTTTCACTTGGATCAACATGTTTTAACAAAGGTTTGAAAAAACCTTCAGCCATGTCGCGATAAATACTTCGGCACATCTTATTTGACCAGGTGTATACACTTTCTCTTACAACCTAAAACAAAAAAATAAAAGAAAGTTTCAAATATTATGATGATGTAAAACTTTGCTTTAACAGAGACAGATAGGGTGAAATATTGGTTGGACAGTATCGTCCAGGGAAGTGCTAGTTTACATACCACTGAATGCCTTTTTCTCACCAAAACAAAACGTGGAAGTGCGTGCTCTCCAGCAATGTTGATTATGGAACTTTTTACAGACTCAAGAATGTCACGGTAGAATTTTTTGCATTTCTGCTGTGATTCTGGTACTGATTTCCTCACCTCAACAACAACACATGCATCTGTGCAAATTGTACAAGCCTTAAAATATTTGTTTTATTGTAGTCTTATTACCAGTAGTTGCAGAGGGTTCAGAAGACAGACCAATGTATGACGCATTTTCAATATTATTGCTTTTTCCCTGAGAATTATGATAATGATAAACTTGAGAATGGTAGAGTAGATTAACATACTACTATAGAACTCTCAATCTCGGGAATTTGGATCCAGACACCCTTTATTCTGACAATGTCGTCTTTTCTTCCTACAATCTGATAGTCTCCATCCATATCGCGGTAAGCCCAGTCTCCAGTGAAGTATTTTCCTGTATGAAAGTGACAATAATAATTATGATGCTATTATAATAAAACCTTACCAGGAAAAGAACTAAAATATTTGTTTTTAAAACTTCCACCAATAATTTCTCTCCCCATTGCTGGAAAGGGATGTCTGAAGCACAGTAAACCTTGAACTCCACTTTCTTGCAGAATTTCACCCTAAAAACATCTATAGTACAATTGGGCAACCTAAAAGCTACTAATATACCTTCTCATTAACAATGATTGGTTCTACCCCCAAAAATGGTTTTGCACAGACACCTGGCTTTAGTTTACTTCCCGGCCAAGGACTCAGTGCAAATCCACCAAGCTCTGCAGTAAGGGAAAAGAACATAAAATGATTTTGGCAATAAAGCAATAATAAACCTGTTTGCCCATAAGTGTCATTAACAAGCAGTTTCTTCTTCCAACAGCTGTGTAGTACCACATCCATGTGGCTGTCGATATTGGTTCACCACCTAGAAAATAGATAATAGCTAGGAACTGCCATTTACTGTGATGTATGGCACAACCTAAAGCAATAGTCTTGAGCGATGAAACGTTATAGTCATTTACACAATTCAGATTATCCTTCATCAACTTCTTTATTGCAGCCGGAGAAGTGTAGAAGTGGTTTACCTTCAATCTCTCCACCATTTCCCAGTAACGACCTACATAATATAATTATTATTATACCAGCACAGAGAAGCACATCCTTCAAATTTTATAAGCATTACTGACCTGAATCTGGGTAGGTTGCAGTTCCCTGAAACAACACGGTGGTTCCTCCATTGCAGAGTGGACCATATACTACGGACGTATGGGCAGCAATCCACCCTAAGTCAGCTACGCAGGCAAACACCTCTCCAATCTTGTAGTCAAACACATACTGAAACATGTTCAATATACATTATCAGTATATATAATTTTAACACCATAGAAAAGAAAACCTTATGTGTCATTGCAGCACAAAGGAGATATCCGGCTTGGGTATGCAAAATCCCTGTAGGCTCATCGGTAGTTCCAGATGTGTACATAATAAAGAGTGGGTCTTCACTCTCCATTGCTACTGGTTCACAGTAAGTAGGTGCAGCTTTCATTGCCTTTTTTAAGGAAAACAATTTTACTCTGCATCCAAAGTGTGTGAAATTAGTTTTATCAGGCATAAGATAGCACAATGCTCTGCCAGTTGCCTTCAATGGGTGATAGCTAATCTAGTAAAACCATACAAGTACTTAGCTCAAAACAGGCTCAAAAACCTAATCTTACCGTTTCGAGATCAGTGTCTCTTAGTGTATCTCCAATATCACAATCATTCATTTTCCAAACTAAAACATGATTTACTGAATTTTCATTTGTCTTCTCAAGAAGCTTGAGAGTCTTATCAATATTGCTTCTCAAGTGCAAACATTTGTCTCCAACAAAAGCCTTTTGTGCAGTGACAACAACCTTGGCTTCAGCTGGATTTGAAAGCACACAAAAATAAGTCATTTAAAGTGCAGTCACTGGGAATAGTAAAAAGCACAGTATAGTGCAATCCTTGGCATGTGTGAGTAGTCATAAGGCCCTAAACATCAAAAAGGATGTAAGAATGACTCATTATGAGAAACAATGTTTAGCTACCCTGCAAGATTGTAATTCTCTCTGAATCCTTTTACTAACACCTTTTGTTGCTCACGAATGCATTAGGCAAATGAAGCATGAAATATGTAACTATATAGCAACATAAACACATAAGGGCTGGCATGGATAGCTTTTTTCACAGGTTACCATCCATTTGAAGGTTACGAATTACTTTAAAATTCAGCGTCAGCATTTAAAAATAGAACAATCTAAAAATTCTATGTAACACTACGAATGCAAATCGTGTTTGCATGGGAAGAATGATTGCTCTGTCAGTAATGCTCGTACTGACTGAATGAAAAGCACTAAAGTGCAAAACCTCGGCGAACTGCGCATGCACGATACTGCTAAATTGATGGGCTATTTTTACTCCTGGTCTCCCGCTAGTAGCTCGCGGAGAGTATGACACGGGCTAGCTACAGTAGTAGATAGCATGCGGGAGTCGATACCCGCCATTCGTTGTGACTTTTTGCGCCCCCAAGGTACACAGGGCGAGCAGATCAGGTCGCGGTAAGCCCAGTGTGATTATGCATATTGGCTTTTTCGCTTGTTTTCAAGGCATATCTCTCGAACACAGTCGTTTCAGGAAAATCGCCCGATTATGTTTTCATGGCTAAGAGTAGTTCTGAAGCCACTGGTATCGCTAATGGGCCGCCTCGTAGCCTGAAGAGCTAGAATAAGCGTCGACACACACACACAGACAGACAGACAAACCAACTACAGTAACCCTCGCTGCGCATGCGCACCGAGGGTTAATAAGAAGGAAAGTTTACAGTTTACAGTTTATCTTAATCACTGGTAAGGATGCTAGATTACTATATGTGACTTAAACTACCGATATCTCTGCAGGTTGAAGCTATAATGATTAAAGATAGTTATTAGGCTTTTGTTTGCCGATCACGTGCGATTTTACTTCTGCCATTCTTATATAGAGCATCTGCTGTGTCATTTGTCATGATGTACATTATACCATACCTACATAATACCTTTAACAGTATAACAGTATCTAGTCAATGAATAACTGGGCACAGGTCATGTAATAAGAATAGTTATGTGTAAATCTCTCCTTACATGATTTGATTCTTTTCATTATGTCTCTTACACCCAGTACCGAATACAGAACACTATGGACACAACAAAGCAAACAGTAATTGAAAGGCTTACATTTTTAAACTATCTAGGCCAGAGGCCACCAAAGTCAGTCATGAATACCCCACATTTTGGTGAAAATTCGCTTGTTTGCTTAGCTACCAACACTATTCCACATAAATAATAATAATTATGTTAACATTACAACAACTTGAACCACACTAAATCAGTCATATATATTTTCTCCAATCCCACTCTCCCTCATCAAATGGATATATTATAGTGTCGGACTCACTTGCACCTGACAATTGTTTGAGATGATATCATGTAGCAGATTTACAATAATACACTTCAAAATGAAGCACCAAAAAGGAAAGAACAAGGGGGCATTTCACAGCTAAGACACACAAATCAACATGACACTATCCCTATATCTTTGTCTGATCGTACTTCCCTATTAGTGAATAGAACAAAGCTTTTGTGTAGAGCAAAATGAAGTTGGGTAAACAGGGACACTAGAAACAGTAACAAGGACTACGGAGTCAACCGCCGTGCCGCCCATCACGAACATCCGGACAATGCCCCTGGCTCATGCTGCTGAGTTAGCAGGAAACAGCATAGTTCAGTGTCTACCACGGTGGAGCTACCGTATAGGGACTTGCGACAAGTCAATGAAGAAACGATCGCTTGATGGCCGGGTACCCTTGAGAATGCGTTCTTGCACAGTATTGACTGTGCACATTCCACGATAACATGACGTCATGTAAGGTAGGAATGTGATAATGACTGTCCAGAATCTTGACAGTGGATACAACTCGCTGAGACAGACCCAGAGGAGGTCGGACATGCGTAGGGATTGCGTCATTGTAAATGCAATTTATGCTGCCCTCGGCAAGATATAGTGAAGAACTCCGTCACAGCCACAGCGTGAACCCCAGAGCCAAGCTAAATGCACAGTACCTTACTTTGATCCTTTTTACAACTCTGGTGGTTTGAAGCGAATTCTCAGTCTGTGTTGTCAAAAAAACTAAGCATAGGTTGGGCAAGTCGTCAAAGGTCGTGCATTCCTCAACGCACTATTATTCTTGTACGATTCACGTGACCGTGTCCGAACTTCTCTGAGACAGACCCCTCTCCGTTTACGTGAGGGGTGTGGCTACGCGAGACTAATGTATAGCTAGATATTGGCCTGTATACCATTGCTAGTGGTTTTTGAAGCCTAGCAAGTAATTCTCGCCGAGTTTTGAGCAGTTTTGTACACGGATCACGTGAGATTTGACCCGTGCCATCCCTATATTATTATAGAGTGACTACCGACACTCTTTCTCTCATCTAGACCCAACTATTATAATAGCTACATATGTGGTCTGAGAACAAGACTAATGACTGCGTGTGCATTACCAGTGAACAGCTCCAATTCTGGCACATGCTAGCATGGCTGCAACAGCCAATGGGCAGGTTGGCATGTAGATGACTATTCTGTCACCCTTTTTTATGCCACAATTTGTTCTCAACACATTGGCAATTTGGCAAGTCATCTCCAATAGTTTCCTAATTAAAAACAAATTACATGCTAATAACTACACATAGTTCATCAGATTGGTATGCTACACTTCCAAACCTGTAGCTGATGCACTCATGAATACCATTTATCTGCTCCTTGGTCCGATTATTTTCCCAGATCAACGCTGTCCTCTCTCCATTTTTCACAGCATGGCGATCAAGGCAATTATCTGATATAAAATAAAGTCAATTCCACTTGGCGTAGTTTTTATTCAACTAATGGCTTACAAGACACATTCAATTGACCACCAGTAAACCAGCTGATGACTCCTTCCTCCAGTCTACATCCATCTACTTCATCAAATATTTTTATCCATTTAAGAAATTTTTTGGCCTGACGACTCCAAAACTCAGTAGGATTTTTGATGCTTTCATCATACATAGCTTCATAATCTATATATGACGAAAAAGTTAAAACAGGAAAAGGTAACCAACCCTGTTTCACTAACCAACTGTGTCCGATTTAGAATCCATATGTAAGGGCGGGCTGTTTATCACCAGGTTTGGAATCTGAATCGAAGAAGGTAGTAACTGTGCATCCTTTGCTTATTATAGTCATGTTTTAGGCCCCTATATAATTATCTGTGGCTTATTTACTTTACTAGAAGGTAACCTATGTAACATAGAAGAAATGGCAACTTTAAACATCGTAACATTAATGTTATATACCTAAAATATTGTACAGCATCACACATAGAACCTCAAAATAGTACTTGTACTATGTACATGGGACAAAACTTGTAAAACTTGGGATCAAAATACAATCATGAGATGCATGGTTGTTAGGCTGGTAGCAACACGTACACGCACTAATCCAAAATAGATGTAATTAAAATGGTTTTAACACACCTAGTGAAAGAAAGTCTAATTAAAACATGCAGACGTACATAAATTTAACATAAACATACACTAATTACTCCCTTGCCTACTATTTTAAACATGATATGTTAAGAGAAGATCAGTAAACACTTGTTTCACTTATGTCCATGTTTTTTATTAAGCAAGATTCACAATGGAATTCTAAATCATACTTTCGTATTCTTGGTTATGATAAAACCGAATTGGATTTAGTGTTAAGTGTTTCAAACTTACCCTATATATAAAATTTATATCAACCATTATCTCTATGACTCTCTTTCTCTCAGCTCTTTTCGTTTTTCATTGATTATGTGTGGTGATAGCAATGGAAGTGAACTTTTCGGGATGAACCACGTAATACTGACACAACCGCTATGTGCCTCTTTGAAACGAAAAATAAATTCTTCAAGAAGAATGCCCAGCCAGAACTTTGATCGTGAGCAAAGCTGGCCATTGTGTATCCTTGTATTTTCTCTCAAATTTAACAGTGAGTGTTGTGCACCCATGAGGAGAAGATAATATATTAGATCCAACAATTGCCGTATCATCTCGAAGTAGTGTTGTTCGCTGAAAACTTCAACCTTACGTGCATGTCGTTCAATATCGTCATGAATCTCATTTCAAATGGAAACACACAGGTCTAAAAGCTCTTAAGAATCCGATAATTATGGATCCCAAACACCTGGTGGCTTGGTCAACAGATAATAATTTCTGGAACTTTCATATTGGTGAATAATTTGCACATCATTTCATCGAAAAAAGACGAATATTGCTCTGACATCAACACATAATGTCAGCTAGACGTACACGCCAAAATCATCAATAATCTGGGCTGAGATGCAGATTTTATAGCCTTAGCGAGGAGATTGTTAAAATCCATCTCCAATTTTTCAAGATTATCCCTCACTAGTAAATGCGGCCTGTTAGAATCTGGTCAGTAAAAAGGCAATTATAATAAAACACAAAGCAGAGACTTGGCATTATTTAACGCATGGCCCTTGTAAAGCGTGGCCTACAAGAATGATGAGCACTAAAGTGCAAATCCTCAGCGCAATGACTCTGGCTACTAATCAAAGTTATTGCACTAGTGCAAGTGGCCATAGCTAACATTCCTAATTTAAGCTCATTTGACAAATACTACTGACTTCAGCCGGCAATTCGCAATAGTATGCACTGTAACTTAGATCAGCCAGCAGGTGACTAATAAAGCAAGCAGGTGACACATTGATTCTTCTGTTGGATATAAGTTTTGCTGTAACTGCATTACATTTCAGTCATTAACCCTCGGCGCACATGCGAAGCGAGGGTTACTGTACTTGGTTTGTAAGTGTGTCTGTCTGTCTGTCTGTTACCACGTTTTCTGTGACTACACGCAACGAGATAACAAAATAGCGATACCAACGGGTTCGTCGCTACACTGGCTTCAAAAGGCGATTTTCGTATAACTGACAAGTTCAAAAGTTATGGTATGAAAAGCAAGTGAACAAGCCAATATGCAAATTAGCACAGGCTTACCTCGACTGCGTCCGCTCGCTCTGTGTATTTTGCAGGCACAAGAAGTCACAACAAAGGGCATATATCGACTCCCGCATGCTATCTACTACTGTAGCTAGCCCGTGCCAGACTCTGCGCGAGCTACTAGCTGGATATCACGAGTAAAGCCCAGCCCATCAATTAGTGCTACCGCGCATGCGCAGTTCGCCGAGGGTTTGCACTTTAGTGCTTTTTTTAATTTTTTTATTATGCTATCAATAGTTTGCAGAGCTAACATCTCAACAAAGGTATGTAATACTTACTGTAATATTTTGTTGCCTGCCTTATGCTGATAGAAGCATTCTGACAGCTACGTTTATAAGTGCATGATGTTATCCAGCATTATGTTAGTGCACTCCAGGACTAAAACGAATGCAACACATTTTTTGGCGAGCGAGCGTGAGCAGGTCAATACATTGTGTACGTTTTGCGCGTATTTAGAATATGGTATGTGTAGTGCCCGCAGTGCCCGTCACATAGAGAAATGAAAAGCACTGAAGTGCAAACCCTCGGCGCACTGTGACGCGCACACGTAAGTAAACGCATGCGCCGTACCACTAATTGATGGGCTGGGTTTAGTTTTAGCTGTTACTCGTGGTCTCTTGCCAGCTCGCGCAGAGCCGACGCGGGCTAACTACACTACTAGATAGCATGCGAGAGGCGATACACGCCCTGCGTTGCATCTTCTGGTGCCTCGGAGGTACGCAGAGCACGCGGATCGATCAGACCGTGGTAAGCCATCCCGTCTGTTGTGTATTTGCATATTGCCTTTTTCGCGCTGTAGCTCTGCAACGGAGCATTTTCAGAGAAAACCCCACATATTTTCTGACCTTCGTCGCCCGTTCAATAGGTGGTATCCTTTGTGAGACGAACGAACACTCCAGAAGTGAGATGACGAGTAACAGACAGACAGACCCAACTACCGTAACCCTCGCTGCGCATGCGCACCGAGGGTTAATGAAAAGCACTGAAGTGCTAACCCTCTGCGCATGACACATGCACGGTACCGCTAATTGATGGGCTGGGCTATGAGCATGCGTTTACTCGTGGTCTCCACGCTAGTTGGCCGCGGAGAGTCTGACACCAGCTAGCTACGCTATAAGATAGCACGCCGATGCGGGAGTCGATACACAGCCTTTGTGGTGACTTCTTGTGCCTCTGCAAGGTACAAAGAGCAAGCGGATCGGTCAAGGTAAGCTGGTGCGATTGTGCATATTGCTTGTTTTCAGAGCATATCTCTCGAATGCAGTCGTTTCAGGAAAATCGCCATTTTAATTTTAAGGTTCGCGTAGTTCTGAAGACGTTGGTATCGCTCGTGGGTCGCCTCGTAGCCCAGTGTGAGAATAGCTGCTGACAGACGGACAGACACACACAGACACAGACCTGTAACCCTCGCTCCGCATGCACGCCGAAGGTTAATAATAGAAAGTTACCGCATTGAAACGACTAGGCCAATTATTTGAATATTGTGGCAATTTTTAACATTCCGACTCCCACCCTGTTCAAGGTGAAAAGCAGACCCTCTCTACTTTTGTCACAGGATATATTATCCTAGTTGTTGCCTAAGTCCAAGTGCCAGATGGCAAAGATGTAACGTAATGCATCATCAGAGCGTCGGTAGATGCTCTATGTACAGCAGGGGTGGCACTAGTGAAATCTGACGTGATCCACGTACAATAACACCTCAAAACTCGGCAAGAACGCCTATGTAGGCCTTCTAAACACACCAGCAACAACTCTCGGTGTAGCTATACACAAGCCCAAAGGGTCATACATGCTTTCAGTTTTGCACGAGAAATCCGCTCATGAATCCGCGCAGACTCTACGCACACGCACACAGACACCTCCCCCAAGCACACCGTGCATGCTGAGTTGGCAGCAATTAGCGTCGTTCAGTGTATTTTGTGAAGAGCCCCACGATGTACGGCGGGAGAAAATGATCGCTTGATGTCCGTGCACACCTCCGTCGACTTTTAGTGCTGCGCTTTAGCTAGTTTCAGTTCTCAGCTAGTTTCAGCGCTTTAGCTAGTTTCAGTAAGGAGATAGCGGGTTTACTGAAGAAGAAGAAGAAGATGATGATGATGATGAATAATAATTATGATGATGCGAACTTGCGTATGAGCGGATGTAGTTGTGGTACAACTGTACACTGTGCTGCGCTTGCACGCGCGGCACAGTGTACAGTTGAACCACAACTACATCTCCTTCGGTTAGCGCTTTGCCTAAAATAAAAAAATTAGTGGAACAAGTGGAAAAATTATTTCTATGAAGTGAAAGGGGATATAGGGATGTCACATTATGAAAAAGAAAGGTAACAAAAAGATGCCTACACTGAGACATCTGTTTCTTTCATGATCCACAATTCATATACACATGCGGGTTTTTATAGTCTTTTCGTTGTCCAACGCATTCATGACTAGCAAAACATTTCTGAACAAAACAAAGATGTAGGGATGGGGTTATGAATGATTCTCTGTCTCGGTGTGCTTTTTCTTGTTACCTTTCTTTTTCAGGATGTGTCATGATAGAAATGATTTTTCCACTTGTACATTACAACTGTGAACGCATGTGGTCATGAAGGAAGTCCAAGCAACAACTCTTTGGAGCCTACAAGTTTGACAAGCACATGCTTTGCAACAGGTAAAAAATACTTTTGCTGGTTTGGAGGAGTAGTCAACCCTCAGCATGCAAGTGGAGCGAGGGTTACGGCAAGAATATATACATAAGAGAGAGAGTATCGAACTGCGTATACCTGAGTACAAACACTGTGTACGTAAGTAAAATGACACACATGATGAAACTCTGTAAAACAGCCCATAACCTACTAGTGAACGTTATCGTTTAAATTAACTAGTAGATTACGGGTTGTTTTACTGAGTTTCATCACACGCATATCACGTTACTTTGTACACAGTGTTTTTTACGCAGGTATACGCAGTTCGATATTCTCTCTCTATGTACGTACTCTTGGTTACAGTACTTCATTTGTGAGTGTGTCCATCATTCTGTCTGTCTCTCTGTCTGTCTGTTACCACGTTTTCTGCCACCACGTGCAATAAATTGGCAAAAGAGCGATAGTAACGGGTTCATTGCTACACTAATGTTATTTTTAAAAATGTGATTTTAATAACAATACTGAAAACCAAGTGACAAGCCAATATGCTAATTACAACTGGCTAATACCTCGCCCGCATTCTGTCTGTTCGTGTACAGTGGAGGCACAGTAAATTTCAAAAGGAGGGCAAGTGCCGAGTCTTGCGATGCCTATATAAAATTTTATCTACAAGTATAGCTAAATGTTAAGACTCTCAGAGAGTGATACCACAAGTAAATCGACAAATGCATATACTTGACCATGTACGTGCGTCAAGTGTGCCAAGCGTTAGCACGTTTGTAAATCGACAGCATAGCAATTGTACTGACCTGAGCATGCATATATGGGTGCAATGCGTATACTTGACCATCCATGCATGTCAAGTGTGCCAAGGGTTAGCACTTTAGTGCTTCCTCATTTTGTAATGGTCAATAATCTTTTTTATTTTGCTCGGCAGAGGTGAACAAAACTTAGACAGCCAGATAGAAACATGAAAATGAACTTACATGGACTGCGTGGATAAGCTTCAACTGATGGTTCAGTAACTCCCATCCCAGTTTCTTCAAATGGACAAGCTACGTAAAATTAATAAAATTATACGTTTTTGACCTCGCATAAGCCTGTGTTAATATATAATGCTAACACGACTGGATTTCTTGCCAATTACGTTTCTGGGTATAGGTAAATAAATTTAATGTCCCACATGAAAAATATGCCATAAGTAAAGTGTGCAGTAACATATGAACGAATAGACTAACAATAGCTCCATGGAACTTACTAAATGGATAAAGTTCTGCTCCACCTACAAGGAAAAGTAATAAATACATATGTCAACAATGAGGTAGCAAGGCATTGACAAGCAAACAATTTAACTGCCATGAACATCTTGATTACAACACAGTATTTTAACCTTCGTGGGGCTGATAGTTGGTTAAATATGTTCTAATTATTTGCTTGAACTCGTCATGATTGCGAAACTGATGAACTAAGTCTCCCCAAGTCCTCTTCTCATGCCGTTCACCCCAATCAACTAGTGCACAGAAAATTTTATGTGATTCATCGCCCTCTTCATTTTCAATTTTTTCAACTGCTTCCTGCTCCAATTCCAGGCTGTTGCAAACCTCTTTGAAACTCTCACTGACTTGATGACTGATATATAGTAGGCCAGTTTCTTCAAATGGATATTTTTCGTACTGCATAATTTCATCCGGATTGGAAGTTGGTTCAACCATCCCCTGAGGTAAAAAAGTAGATCTAGAAATGCTTCAAAAATACATGGCAGGTTGACTGTTTGTTTGTTTGTAGGAAGCTATTGTGGCAGTACAGGCTTTGCGAGCCTACAAACAGCTTCAGAGCTACTAGTGTGTAAAAAAGGTGATTTCCCTGAAACGAATGCATTAAATAGCAAAAATGCCAATACGCATAATTGAATTGGCTTCTTGATCTGATGAAGCACAAGAAGTAACAACGGAGGGTGTGTATCAAGTCCAGCATGCTATCTACCAGTGGAGCTGGCCAGTGTCAGATTCTCTGCACTCTACTAGCACGAGACCACGACACAAGCAAACGCATAATACGTTAGAGATATTAACCACGCATGTGTATGGTTCGACAGTTCTAGTGTGCCGAGGGTTCATACACGTACTTCAGTTCTTTTCATAGTTGTGGTAGCTAGACACTGAAAGGCCTAGGGATGCACAAATTTCTTCATTCTTTAAACTACAGTGGGACCTCCGATAATGAACTCCCCCAACAAAACCTCTCTATAATGAACATATTCCTATGTACCAACTGACTTACCATGCTACAAAATAATATAACCATAGTGCTGTCTCCAAGCACAATTATCACTAAGTATGGTAGTACTTACTATATAGGGATTGACATGGTACCTAGCATCATAGATGTATGGGGCTATGATAGGGAGTTTTGTTCATCATCTTCTTCTTCTTCTTCTTCTTCGACCAGCGTAACTCAAAAACCGAAAGAGATAAAGCCATGAAATTTTGTAGGAATGTGCGTATCGATAACCACATGTGCAACGTCATACTCTTTTTTGTAAGCAATGTTGTTTACTGTAAACAACAACAAAATTGCCCCAGACAATACATTATAATGGGCAATACGTTATAATGGGCATACTACATGTGTCAGTGTAACTCACAATTGGTAAGAGTTATGCGAGCGAAAGTTTGTATACACAATGTATTCAATAGCCAACATCAAAAACACAACAATACATGTTTGTAAACAACAACAAATAGACTCAGGCACTTTTCTTTAAATTTACTTCTTCACGTCTCAAACTCCTTAATGGTAGGACGCATAGAGATGAAACTTGGTACATATGCCTATTATATCATTTCCATGACAACTACATGTTTCCATGACGACCGCATACTGTTTGAAGAAACCTCAGACGATTATCTTTATAATTACTTCTTCACTCCTCAAACTCGCTAACTTTAGCATGTGTGGAGGTGAAACTTGATACACATATGTATTAAACTGTTTCCATGACAACCACAACACAAAGTAGCCTCAGGCACTTTACTTTAAATTTACTTCTTCATTCCTCAAACTCGCTAACTATAGCACACATATCATTTCCGTGACGACAACAGGCATTTTTCTCTATTAAAATTTTTATAGGGGCTTGCCCCCTTCCACAGAGATGATACGTAGTAGTATACAAAAATGAGTGGAGACAAGACATAAAAATCCTGCGAATTTAAAAAAGAGGCATATAGGGATCGTATAAAAAGAAAGGGAGACAAGATAGGGATTGGATACATGAAGCATGGTTAATGAACAGATTTGAGTATGCTGACACCCCCAACCCCATCACACAATCCTTATATTGTTGCCTAGGTGAAGTATTAAACATTCCCCATTACAATACTCAGAACTTACAAGTTACAATACACTACTGAGTAACCAACACCCTTATAGAGTCCAAGTGGAGTTTAAAAGGGAATGTGGCAGTATAAATGTTACTAAAACAACAGGGACAAGGTGAAAGAATGCTTGCTTTTAGTAACCTTTGGCCCCTATAAGAGTAGCACACCAGGCAACAATATAAGGATTGTGTGATGGGGTTGGGGGTGTCAGCATACTCAAATCTGTTCATTAACCATGCTTCATGTATCCAATCCCTATCTTGTCTCCCTTTCTTTTTATACGATCCCTATATGCCTCTTTTTTAAATTCGCAGGATTTTTTAATTTACTTGTTTAATGAAAAGTGGGTATGGCTCTGCGTAAGTAATAATTATCACACACACAATTGCGCATGCATGCTACACTTTTACATCATACTTTTACTACTAGGTCAACCATTAGAGTGTTTGGTAGACGCTATATAGGGATGGCATGCGTCAAATCTCACGTGATCCGCGTATAAAACTGGTGAGAATGACTCACTATGCCTTCAAAATACGCTAGCAAAAGTCTAAGAGCCTGTATCTAGCTATACATGTTCCTCACCTTAATCGACCATGTTGCTTTGTTAAGCACTGTCAACAGAAAGCAGAGTAGTTTAGAGGATTTAGTGTTGAAAACTATAACTTGTGTTTTTTACTTCAATATATTTGTCAATAAAGGAAACATCTGAATATTGAAAAAATGGCTGTCCCAATATTTTCATTACTGGGAGGTCCCACTGTAGCATCCAAACCCAATGTTGTGATATACTCCGGAAAGAGGGCCATTAAGTTTATTAACGAGCAACATGAACACAGTAACCACACCCATAAATTTGTATTCTTGTGGTGTTGAGTAGCTACACAACAATCTTTCCTTACTACCAAGTTTCAGTTTTGTACTTCTCTTGGTTTCAAGGTGGAGAATGGCAGTGGCATATAATTCACATATAATTATGGTCAAGATCTGTGTATGATATTAATTTAAAGCCTTTTCGTTTAAGAGGCTGAAATATGCAATTACGCGTAATTGCTATTGACGTCAACATCCGGAGTACGTTCTTCGCGTTTCACAGGAGCGTATGTATGGCAGTCTACGGGAATAATGCGACATTTTTGCACAGCGCGCAGCGCAATACGCTACCGTATATCCTTTTATAGCGGTATCTGCCGAAAAGTTTAACACTAGGACTTTGTCCTCCAAGTTATTCGATTGTCGTAGCGTCTTCGATATGGTCGTGCAAAGTCTGCTAGCTTTAAGTCATGGTAGAAGAGTAGAGAGGAGGACAGCGACGGTTAAAACCAGGATCCATGAGTGAAAGCAAGTTAGGCAACCCAGGAAAGCCTCTGGTAAATGTATTGAGACGCTTGGCAACAAATGTAAGGAGAAAGGAGGAGAAATAGGCGGTGAAAAATGGTTGTTGTAAGTTTATCTTGGCATAGCGCCTACAAAAGGGCACAAAACGTTCACCAGATATTCTCTGGGATGAACCTACTTACCTTGACACATAGCCCTTGCCTTCAGAAGTTGGCTTTCGCTGTCTCTATCGCTCCACGTTACGTGAAAACTGGTTGACTTTGCGCGTCTGTATATCTGCCCTTTGTGGTGCTACAATCCTGGCTCCACTTGGAGGACGAAGTCCTTGCGTTCAACTTTTCGACAGATACTGCTATAAAAGGATATACGGTAGTGTATTGCGCTGCGCGCTGTGCAAAAATGCGCATTATTCCCGTAGACTGCCATACATACAACGCGAAGAACGTACTCCGGATGTTGACGTCATGGTAAATTTTGACGTCACGCTACATAGCGCGTATACCTCTCGATAAAACGAAAAGGTCTATTATCACCAAAAATATTATTATGACCAATAACCCTTTTTTCTTCAGGAAAAATCAATATGCAACATAACCCTAAAAAGTCATCAGATTTAAAGGCCCTCAGGTGACCTAGGCAGATCTCTTCGTAGAGTATATTATACATGAATATGTAATTGCTTAACCCTTGGGACGGTGTGGGTTGCGGCACTATAATTTTATTTCTGTCTGTGCATCTCCTTGTTATGACTTTGGCATGCATGCACAGCGAAGGTCACAGTACTTGATTGGTGAGTGTATCGTTTATCCGTCCGTCGCCGTTTATATAGTGCAGTCACACGAATCAAGCCAGCAAAAGATAATGCTAAGAGGTTAAACCCACAACTTGTTTGATTTGTTGATTCCAAAAGTTAAGGTGTGATAACCAAGGGAATAAGTGGAAAACGTCAACCTGTTTGCATACCAATGAGGCACCAGAAGTTACAAGTGAGGAAATGTGTCAGTCTTCCAAACTGCATTTTTAAATGGTAATTTCATGTCAAGGGGGTACAAATGACCATTCTGGGTCTCAGCCCTTCAATTATTATGGTCTTTTGTTGGGCTCGTTGATGAATATTTTTTATTGGCGAGTGGCAACCTAGACACTGTTATGGTGATGCCACACACGGTACGATATCCGAGAGCCGCAATGCAAATATTGTGTTACACCAACCATGTAGCTATAGACATTCTTTTTCCAAATACGATACTCAGGAAGATAAAAACTCTATAACTCAGAGCTTTCGACTCAAACTAGAGACATCATCAGTGATAATGTTTTCCTTTGTTCCACTGTTTCTCTCTGTCCAAAACTCTTACTCTTTCCCAGTCAATTTTCATTTTGCCTGCGCGCCTGCCTCTCTCTAGCTCGCCGGCGCCGCAAATCGCGCGCTAGCACTCGCACGCGCGGATTAGCCAAATTGGCGATTTCCAGCCGAGAATTTTCGCCAAACAGGTTTTTGTCACATTTGGCGACTGGTAGCGGAACCCCTGCATTACAGACAGGAGACAAACAGGCCCAGTAGCGGCGTATAAGAAACGAATCGGTTATGGGGGTTTTGTGGCTTGCAAGAGTGTCAAACTGATATCAGAGGTTGCTCCGCTCCTTTGACACCTGTATTTCATTTCCTTGCTGCCATATCGCTAAACGTATGAAACGACTGGCTCAAAAAGTGTCTAATAATTATCAGAATCTGGCTTTCCCATTTTGGCCATTTGCTTGCCTGTAAAACGAAACGTTGCTTCAAAGCCATATCCCCACCTCCCATTAGCTTGCCTGCAGTTTCGGAATTGAGAGACGACTGGGTTATTAATCACACGTATTGGCTAGTGTGCCCTAATCCGGATTTTGGTCAAATGTGTATGTTTCTAACAGATCACTGTTGCGTTCCTACAGAAGCGATTGGCAAAGCAAGGTGTTCGCCGAGACAGCGTCTTGCTTCTGAGATGGCCGGGCAGAGAGAAACTGTGCTTGTTTCAACGTTGCACAGGAGAGAGCATGGTGGAATTGTTTGATGACAGAGTGAGACACGACCTCTCCTGTGGTCGCCACAGTATGTACATAAGGAATGGTACATCTACCCCTAACTCCTCCAATCTTCCCTTGGCTTGATTCAGCGATGCTTTTGCCGTATACGTCTACGGAGGGAGATTGAAAGCTCTTTGCTCGCCATGCAGGGGCTACGCCCATCCTGTGCCTGCCACTGGTTTTTTCACCCATAGAGAATGCGTGGAGCCATTCACCGTCGCTGAAAATCATTGCGCCATACTCATGAATAATCCTTACAAAATGTTTTTGGGAATTGGCACAGTCACATGAATTATTGCGCAACTAAGCCGGCTAGTCATCACTAGGACGAGCCATATTATTAGGTAGGTATTATTCAGGTATTATAGCTACCATCACATCAAAATTGTAGACACACTCAACACATTCTAAAAGCACATTCAGTATCCATGGCCACAAAACTCAAAGGTCAGTGGATAGCTAGGTAGTCTCCCCTTACCACTTTAGCTCTATAATAAATAGGAGGTGATCACCGCCAAAATTAGCCACTGGATAGGAAGAGGTTATTTTCATCAAGACGTGGTGGTTTTGTGACATGAGAGGTGGTACTTATGATGGAGGGGTGGTGCAGGTTTCGTGAGAGGTGTGGTGTTGTTGACGGAGAGGTGGTGTGGTTTGAGAAGTAGTGTGTGTTTTTGAAGGTGGCGTACGTGTCGTAAGAGGTGGTGCTTTTTGTGGAGACGTGGTACTTTCAACTGAGAGGTGGTGCTCCTTACTGAGAGGTAGTGCGAGGACCTACGCGCGTGTGTGTACACGCACACTGCGCATGTGCGTACAGATAAGCAAACACGAAGCAGCTACCTGCAGCATACAGCGACGTTGTCAAGCCGCTCCTACTAACTTATTAATATACCGGAAAATTGGGTTGCATCCCGGTATCCCGGAAAATTTTCATAAAGCTCATTTTCATTATAATACTTTACTGCCAGTGTACCATCACTTCTTGTATATACCAGTCAGTTTTTGTAAAGTATTATAATCAAGGAAAATAGATCACAAACAAGGAAAAGGCCCAAGGAAAATTATCCCTGCATGTTGGTAGGTATGTATCACTAAGTACAATAGTACTTAGTACAAGTGGAAAAATCATTTCTTCAAAATGAAGGGGTGATATAGGGATGGCTTGAAGCGCCAAAAAGGAAGAAACAAGGGTCATTACACAGCAAAGATGCACCAAGCTACATGACACTGTAGCGATGTTATGACAACTGAACTTGTACCTGAACATAGTCACGTAGTCTCGCAGAACATTCTAGAACATTCGATGGTGTATATATTGGCGTTGTCGTCTGTGTATGTCAGTAGGAGATTTTGGTGTCAACCTACCACATTGGTGACCACGGCGTGCAGGCCAGCACGCGCACTTGGGCATCACGGCAGCTATGTCTGACGGAGAAGGCACGGCAGAAACCGCCAGAGTCGCGGCGGTCAGGGTGAGTTGAGGTGTCTGGGAGGTGAGACAGACACCTCGTGTTCATATGGTGCATGTTCGTTTGTTAACGGTTCCGCCCATTGCTCTGGGTGCGTGGTCTATGGCCCTAGTGCTATGGCAGCCACCTGAGTATTATTATTATTTAATTTACTTGTCTCCACTCATTTTTATATACTACTACGTATTATCTCTGTGGAAGGGGGCAAGCCACTATAAAAATTAATAATAGAGAATAAAGGCCTGTTGTCATCATGGAAATAATATGCATACCAAGTTTCATCTCCATGCGTGGTACCGTTAACGAGTTTGAAGAGTGAAGAAGTAATTTTAAAGAAAAGCGACTCAGGTATTTGTTGTTGTGGTCATCATGGAAATGATGTAATACACATGCGCACCAAGTTCCATCTCCATGCGTGCTACAGTTAGCAAGTTTGAGGAGTGAAGACGCAATTTTTAAGAAAAGGGCCTTGTTGTTGTGGTCGTCATGAAACGATGTTACACACATGCATACCAAGTTTCATCTCCATGCGTGGTACCGTTAACGAGTTTGAGGAGTGAAGAAGTAATTTTAAAGAAAAGTGCTTGAGATTTGTTGTTGTGGTCGTCGTGGAAACAATGTAAGACACATGCACACCAAGTTTCACCTCCATGTGTGGTACAGTTAGCAAGTTTGAGGAGTGAGGAAGCAATTTTAAAGAAAAGTGCCTGAGGCCTTTTCGAACAATATGCGGTCGTCATGGAAACATGTAATCATCATGGAAATTTTATAATAGGCATACGTACCAAGTTTCATCTCTATGCGTGCTACCATTGGAAAGTTAGAGATGTGAAGAAGTTAATTTAAAGAAAAGTGCCTGAGGCTATTTGTTGTTATTTACAAACATGTATTGCTGTGATTTTGATGTTGGCTATTGATTACATTGTGTATACAAACTTTCGCTCCCATAACTCTTACCAATTGTGAGTTACACTGACACATGTAGTATGCCCATTATAACGTATTGCCCATTATAATGTATTGCCTGGGGCAATTTTGTTGTTGTTGTATACCTAGCATCATAGATGTATGGGGCTATGGTTCATCTTCTTCTTCTTCTATAAACCAGCGTAACTCAAAAACCGAAGGAGATAAAGCTATGAAATTTTGTAAGAATGTACATATCGATAACGACATGTGCAACGTCATACTTTTTGTTTGTAAACGATGTTGTTTACTGCTGCAAATTTAAAAAAAGAGGCATATAGGGATGGTATAAAAAGAAAGGGAGACAAGATAGGGATTGGATACATGAAGCATGGTTAATGAACAGATTTGAGTACGCTGACACCCCCAATCCCATCACACCATCCCTATATTGTTGCCTAGGTGAAGTATTAAACATTCACCATTACAATACTCAGAGCTTATAATGCACTATACTGAGTAACCAACACCCTTATAGAGTCCAAGTGTAAAGGGAATGTGGCAGTATAATTGCTTGCTTTTAGTAACCTTTAAGAGTAGCACACCAGGCAACAATATAGGGATTGTGTGATGGGGTTGGGGGTGTCAGCGTACTCAAATCTGTTCATTACCCATGTTTCATGTATCCCATCCCTATCTTGTCTCCCTTTCTTTTTATACGATCCCTATATGCCTCTTTGCAGGATTTTTATTTACTTGTATACTAAGTACTACCGTACTTAGTGATAGGGATGGGCATGGTACCTAGCATCATAGATGTATGGGGGGAGTTTTGTTCATCTTCTCCTCTTTTTCTTCTTCAGATTCAACACCAATAACTCAGAAATGAAACAACATATAGTAATGAAATTTTGTAAGAATGTAGATATCCGTCACCCGAAGAGACTGGTCATACTTATTTGTTTGTAAACATCATTTTTTACTGTAAACAACAACAAAATTGCCTCAGGCAATATGTTGTTATGGGCAATACATTATAATGGGCATACTACATGTGTCGGTGTAACTCACAATTGGTAAGAGCTATGTGAACGAAAGTTTGTAGACATAATGTATTCAATCACCAACATTAAAATCACAACAATACATGTTTGTAAACAACAACAAATAGCCTTAGGCACTTTTCTTTAAATTTACTTCTTCACTCCTCAAACTTTCCAATGGTAGCACACATAAAAATGAAACTTGGTATGTATATCTATTATATCATTTCCATGACGACCGCATATTGTTTGAAAAAGCCTCAGGCAATTTTCTTTAAAATTACTTCTTCACTTCTCAAACTCGCTAAAGGTAGCACGCATAGAGATGAAACTTGGTACACATGCGTATTATACCATTTCCTTGACAACTTCATGTTTCCATGACGACCACATATTGTTTGAACAACATCAAATAGCTTCAAGCACTCTTCACTCCTCAAACTTGCTAACGGTAGCGCTCATGGAGATGAATGCATATGACATCGTTTCCATGACAACCATATATTATTTGAACAACGACAAATAGCCTCAGGAAAGAAAAGAAGCATATAGGGATGGTATAAAAATAAAGGGAGACAAGGTAGGGATGGGACACATGAAGCATGGTTGATGAGCACATTTGAGCACACTGACACCCCCGACCCATCACACAATCCCTATATTGTTGCCTAGGTGAAGTATAACATTCACCATTACAATACATAATACAAAAAAGTCATGCTACTGAGTAACCAACACCATTATAGAGTCCAAGTGGAGTTTAATTAAAGGGAATGTGGCAGTATAAAAGTAGAAATGTTACTAAAAACAACAGGGACACGTGAAAGAATGTAACCTTTAGCCCTTCTATAATGGCACATATTCCCTATAAAAGAGCACACTCCCATCCCTATCCTGTCTCCCTTTCTTTTTATACCATCCCTATATGCTTCTTTTCTTAAATCCGCAGGATTTTTAATTTACTTGTTGTAGCCTACACTTGCCTCGTTTACACGCTTCCCGCGTCCAGCTCGTTTACGCTTTCCACTGCACATGCGCACAATGTCGGGTGTGCTCTAAATGGATAACGGTTGCACATGCCATGTGCTCAGAAACATGGCGCAGTCCAAACCACCGAGGGCACCTGGATGTGTATGAAAGCTCTGGACCATGGAAAATATGATGGCTGCCATCAAAATGATCGAAGATGGTCTTGGTCGGCAGTGCAACGTTCCTGTAGAGACTTTGCGCAGGCGGGTGGTGGGTGCAGTGGGCGTCGATTGCAAGCCGGGGCCGCCCACTGTTTTGACGCCAGATGAGGAGGTAAAGCTAGTGAATTACATTATAGAAATGAGCGATATGGGGTTTGGATTGACTAGGCAAGACGTTATGCAGATAGTATACCAAATCGTTACTAAATCTGGAAGGCCACATCTTTTTTATGGCTCAGCAGGGCCTTCATGGTTTGAATCGTTTCAGTGTCGACACCCCAATTTCACTCTTTGCTCTCTGCTCAGCCACTTTCTTTTGCCCGAGCAGCAGCTGCAAACAAAGAAGTAATTGCTGACTTCTTTGCTAAGCTCGGTGCAATATGTGCCCGTCTCAATTTGCTTGCAAAGCCCATGCAAATATTCAATGTCGATGAGACCGGCATATCAGTTGTGCATAAACCTGGTTAAGGCAGTAACCGAGCTTGGCCGACGTAATGTGTGGGAGGTGGCATCGGCAGAGAAAGGAAAGACCGACACAGTTGTCACTTGCGTTTCGGCATCAGGTTTTTCTGTTCCTCCTATGCTCATATATCCAAGAAAGAGGTTAACTGAGCGACTGAAAAATGGGACCTTCCCTGGAACGCTTTTTGCATGCAGTGATAATGGTTGGATCAATCAAGTCCTTTATCTCGAATGGTTTAGATTTTTTTGTTGCCAGTATTCTTCCTACACGTCCTGTTTTGTTGATAGAAGATGGTCATAGCTCTCACATTTCTCTTGAGGTAATAAAATTGGCCAAAGAGAATGACATTCATCTTCTCTGTTTGCCTGTCCACACTACACACTTGCTGCAGCCACTGGATGTTGGTGTCTTCAGATGTTTAAAAAGTAATTTTTCCAAAATGTGCAAGCAATTCCTTGCTGTCAACCCTGGGCAAGTTATAACCACTGACCTCATAGCTTCACTACTAGCTTAAGCGTGGCCACTGTCTGTCACTCCGGTTAATGTCATGAGTGGTATCAAGAAATGCGGCATTTACCCTCTTAATCCTGGCGAGATCTCAGACCGTCAATTTGCACCCTCCAGAGCAGTGGTCCGCTCACAAAGTGACCCACAATTGTGCACATCACAATTCACTCCTGAACAAATTGCTCTTTTTCAAACACGTTACGAGGATGGGGTTTCATCTGGAAGACTCGGAGTATGCAAAGTGGCTTCGAACTTACCACCCGGAAGATGGGGGTTCAGTGGCCTCGGGGAGTTCTTATGGTGTCAGCACAGCTAGTAACCTCTCTTTGAAGACATACGATCCTGGATCATCTAGTTCTCTTCCATCTTCTTCATAAAATCCTGCTGATACTCACAGTGAAATGTTGGTTCTCCCAAAACCAAAACCACGCAAGCCAAGGAGACAGGGGCTGAACACAAGAGCTTTGCTTATCACTGATGACTCTGTTGTGAAGGATATTGAAAAGAAGCAGGAGGACAGAAGGCTGAGAGACAAACAGAAAGAACGTAAGAGAATTGAGCAGGAGAAGCGGAAGGAACGTGGAGCAAGAAAGAGAAGGCAGCCGTCTACAGGGAAGCAGCAGGTCGAAAAGAAGAATCAGAAACGGAAGAGCTCGCGAAAGACACAGAAGAGCAAAGAGTCAAATGAGCCTGAGACGAGCAACGGTGATGGTGAAAGTGATGCTGAATGCAGAAAGTGTGGACTTGCATACAGGAGTGACAGTGATGGCAGTACATGGATATGTTGTGACTTTTGTAACAGATGGTATATACCATTTGGTGTGTACTGATGTTTTACCTGATGAGATAACAGCTGGTACTATTAGTGCGTACCAGTGGCGTAGGAACCACGGGGGCTCCGGGGCTGGCACCCCCCTATATTTTCTCGGGCTTGCATGTAGAAAGTGAGCGAGTGTGACAGCGATCGCGCGCAGCGTATGATTTTTACGCATGCGCACTGGAGCCCCCCTTTGTCTGAACATCTTCCTACGCTACTGTGTACTGAAAGTTTTCTGGTGAAATACTAGATGAATTTGTATGTGTCTGAATGTGTGCATCTTTTGAGTCTCTGTAACATCTGTGGCTATATTTGATTTTTTTTGTCATACGTATTCGTCAGTTTATAACCTGTCCCATATCCAACACTATTAGTCTAATGTGAAAATCCTCTGCCGCTTTGACAAATGTTTGTTATACGGCGAATAATTCAGTGTGCATACATGTTGTCGCAATTATGTAAATATCACTTTGATAGCCGCTAGTGTTATAGGTGCACCAAGCCTAAATGCTTATAGGGTCATGTACCTTACACATGCACGTAGGTCCTCGCACTACCTCTCAGTACAGTAAGGAGCACCACCGCGTTCAAAAGCGCACACTACTTATCAAACCACACCACCCCTCCATCATAAGTACAACCTTTCACATCACAAAACCACCACGTCTTGATGGAAATAACCTCTTCCTATCCAGTGGCTAATTTTGGCGGTGATCACCTCCCATACTCAGCTTTGAGCTCGAGGACCAAAAGCTTATAACCGTTACAACCAGCCATTGTAGACATCTAGATCTATAACAACCACTCACTGACTCACCTTATTATAGGATCACGTAACTCGACAGCCGTTCTACCAACGCTGTAAAAAAACTGCACTTCTGCTCTCTACTGCCGGTGTCAACAGTTTTATCCCCCGTATATTTTATCCGGGGGGGATAGAATACTCTTAGTGTGGAATATCCGGGGTCCGGATATTTTATCCCTCTAATAAGAAAAATTTCTGCGCATACGGTTGCGCATCTAAACGCGCGGAAAAATCGACCATTTTGTTGGCGCCGTCGCTGAATCTGCACGACTGCACTCCTTCTCTTCTTCTCTTCGAGACACTCAGCGGCTGCGCGTGTCTGCTCGCCTTCACGGCTACCCTCTCGACGTATTCTGCGCGCTGCTCATCATGGCATCTGCTATGACAGAAGAGCGGCACAAAGAGCTTGTGGAGTATCTTTTTTCTTTTTTTTTTAGTATTTTTTATATGAATTTATAATCATACACAATAGCCAAAAGGTGTATGAAAATTAACGATTAAATATTTAGCCATTCCTTCAAGGATGATTTGAATGATGGGAGAGTTTCAGATGATCTTATATCAAGAGGTAACTTGTTCCTATGTGAGCAGGTATTAGGCACAAATGAGAAAAGATACGAGTTTGTACGAGAGAAAGGTTGTAAAAATAGACAGCAGTATGTAGACTGAAGAGAAGAGGCTCTTGGTAAAAACACATTTGGGGGGAAATCCATCAGGTGATTTACAATTTTATACATAGTACAAAGATTGATATACTTACGACGAATGTCGAGTGACGGGATATTGCAGATAAACAACAGAGAAGTGTAATCTAGGTCCCATTGCTTTACACAGAGTCTTAAAGCAAATTTCTGAACTTTTTCAAGTTTCTTAATGTCTTTAAGTAAATAAGGATTCCAAACCTCGCATGCGTATTCTAGACATGGCCGAATGAGAGATATATACAGCTGCAGAAGATTTGTAGACGATGTGTGAAGGTAGAATGTTCTGCGGGGGGCAAGACGTGCATCTCCACTCTACCTACCTGGCTTCACAAGCAATGAGAAGCGTGCACTTCGTCAGCAGGCTGCAACATTTGAGGAGAAGGATGGTGTCCTTTCATTCTTCGACAGGTCCAAATAGGGAAACATTATTATGCTGTGTTGTTGTGAATGACACCGAGAAAAAACGACTCATTCAGGCATGCCAAGACGGGATTGATGGAGGGCGTGACAAGACACTGAGCAAGGTATATTATATTCAGGGTTGCATGTAGGATTCTTTATGGGGTATGTACCACCAGTGGTGTCAGTAAGTAGTGTGATAATTACCCTCGGCGCGCATGCACAGCGAGGGTCTGTCTGTCTGTCTGTCTGTTACTCTACATTTCACTTCACGGGTGTTTGTTCATCTCACAATTGATATGACCTACTTAACGGGCAATGAAGGTCAGAATTTCGAACGGTTTTCTCTGAAACTGCTCCGTTGCAAAGCTAGAGCGCGAAAAAGCCAATATGCAAATACTCCGCGGACGGGATGGCTCACCACGGTCCGATCGATCCCTGTGCTCTGCGTACCTCGGAGGCACCAGAAGATGCAACGCAGGGCGTGTATCGCCTCTCGCGTGCTATCTAGAAGTGTTAGTTAGCCCGCGTCAGACTCTGCGCGAGCTGGCAAGAGACCACACGAGTAACAGCTAAAACTAAACCCAGCCCATCAATTATTGGTACCGCGCATGCGTTTACTTACGCGTACGTGTCACAATCCGCCGAGGGTTTGCACTTCAGTGCTTTTCATTATACGGTTATATACGCAGGCAGTTTTTCATGGTAGCAATTTTTCTGCAGCTTTCAACATACTGGTGGAAAGGAATGGCAAATGATGTATCAGAGTGTTGCAAACCATGTGACACATGTCAACGGGTTAATAACCGTCTTGAGGCTGAAGAATTGCATCCTATCCCTGTCACTGATGTCTGGAAACAGATTGGAATGGACCTGATTAGTATGTTCCAGATGATATGGATGATTGTGTAACAACATGCATGTTTTTCATGATGCATACTGTAGGTTTTCATGATGCATACTGTAGGTCCACTGACTGAGACACCTCGGGGAAACAAGTACATCATCACGGCCACTGACTACTTCTCCAAGTGGCCTGAAGCTGCTCCACTGCCTGATAAAACTGCAGTGGGTGTGGCAGATTTCCTGTTCTCTCTCTTTTGTCGTCACGGCTGGCCTGAGAGGATAATATCTGACCAAGGAAGAGAATTTGTGAATGCTGTCTCAAGGTATATTGGTATACACATTACTTAAGCATACTCCACCGAGTTGATTGTGCATGCATGCTAGATATAAAAAAATTTACAATTAAGATGACTATAGGTATGCTATTTCTGCTTCAGCTTTTACATATGGTGATGTTTTGTGCTTTTTGTGAGTGATGGCATTTTACATTTTAGGGCCTTGTATGAACACACCAACATTGAGCATCGCATCAGCAGCCCCTACCACCCACAGACAAATGGATTAGACGAGCACACTAACCAAACGTTAGTACACACATTGACAAAGCTTACCGAGTCAAAGGAGGAGTGGGACCAGTGCATTGATGCTGCACTGTATGCGTACCGCATTGGCATCCAAGATTCATCCGGATTTAGCCTGCTGTACAATCGTCACCCAAGAAGGGGCATTGAACATGAGCTAAGAACTGCAACAGATGGTCTCCAGTGTGAAGTAGATGCTGAATCTACTAATACAGTGATGGAGAAGCTACTAGATGTGATGAAACAGTACCATGACAAGGCACGTAACAATATCCAAAGTGCCCAGAAGCGACAGAAAGAGTACTATGATGCTAAACAGGACAGCAAACACGTAAGTGATTAGCCAATGATTCTCCCTACAATAATTAACCCCTTTGCATGGCTGAACAGTGTACGAAGGGGGTTAAAAACAGAAACCAGTATGCGTCGCTTGTTGATACCGAGTTTCAAACTATTTAATACGCGCGTGATGGACAAAGTTTCAGAACCGGGCAGCAGACCCTTTCCAATTTTGTGGTGGGGTCTGGGCACGAGACTACCTGGGCGCTTGAGTTCGCCTTAGCTTATTGGGCTTTGTGTTGTCAGCTTACGCATGCGCTTAGAGTTGGTCAGTCAGGTTTGGCTCTAGTGTTTAGCTGCACTGGTGAAAAGCTGAAGCGAGTCTACGCTCCACACTACCCTCCGTTTTGTCCGACTGCGGGAAAAGTCGAAAGAAAATTGGTTTGTCGTGAGATCACACGTAGCTTGCGCAGACTGACACATCGATTGCACTTAGTCGGAGATCCATGATAATATCCACGATGAAGCCTTTAGTGAAGGCCCAACACCATTCAGAAACAAGCAAATTCAGCTGAGTTGAGAGTATTCGGCACCAGATGAGATTGGGTTCTGAGTTCTGGCCATCTCAGTATAATTATGAGATTGGGTTCTGAGTTCTCCATCTCAGTATAATTATGAGATTGGGTTCTGAGTTCTCCGAGATTGGGTTCTGTGAGTTCTCCATCTCAATAGATGAGATTGGGTTCTGTGAGTTCTCCATCTCAATAGATGAGATTGGGTTCTGCGTTCTCCATCTCAAGATATGAGATTAGGTTCTGAGTTCTCCATCTCAATAGATGAGATTGGGTTCTGAGTTCTCCATCTCAAGATATGAGATTAGGTTCTGAGTTCTCCATCTCAATAGATGAGATTGGGTTCTGAGTTCTCCATCTCAATGGATGAGATTGGGTTCTGAGTTCTCCATCTCAATTATAGTTGTCATCGGGGGTTCTCTATGAACCTCAGTTGAAGAGATTGGATTCTGAGTGTTCAATATTACATAGATGAGTTCTTCATCTAATGGGCTCTGGATCTCTATGGAAATGGGTGTCCCTCAAGATCTATTCAAGAAGGGGTTACATGATAACAAATAAACCTTTTAAGCATTTCAGGGTGCCGGTAAAATGATTTCCCCCCTATCTTTTAGTTACCAAGGAAGAAATCAGCAGGATACCAACATGGTCATTATTTTAATGACCAAGCAGTGGTCAATGAATGCATAGAGAGCTCACCTCAGAGACCTCACAAAGTAATTACAGTACTGCTGGTAGAGCCATTGCACCATCACAAGAGCACTGACAACCTTAGGTAAAAAGGTAAGACAACAATACCGTTTCTTCTACCTTTCTCCGATTAGAAACACAGCCAAACAAAGCAGTCTCATCAACTGCTTTGTGTCTGATAGAAGACCTGATTATCTTACCAGCTAAAAGTCATTGCATCCCTGCTCAGTTCAGTTAATAATATAAATAATACTCAGGTGGCTGCCATAGCACTAGGGCCATAGACCACGCACCCAGAGCAATGAGCGGAACCGTTAACAAACGAACATACACCATACGAACATGAGGTGTCTGTCTCACCTCCCAGACACCTCAACTCACCCCTTCCACCAGCAACACCCTGCAGCTCCCCAGATGCAATCTGAGATGGGTCTGTTTGTACGCGGGGATTATCGCCGTATAAACCTAACCTGTCTTAGCTCCCAAACATCCAAAATAAAACCTTTAACAAGGCCAAGCAAAGAACCAAATTTATCCTCCCACAGCTCACTACCCAATATAAGGATGCTTCCTGAAACTATCAAGCGACTGGAAATGCTCAAACCCATCATCCCCAAGCTTCCCCTGCAGGGCAACTAAGAAATTGCTCCTAAGACTACTATACGCTGGACACTCCCACAACACATGACTCACACTTTCACAGTCATCATCACACAACAGACACTCCTTCATCCCCTCCCTCCCACTATGGCTACCCAGTTCCTCATTTAGCCCATGCGTGCCTGACCTGAACTTAAACATTAATCTAGACCCAGCATAATTATTCCCATGCAAGTACTTTTTGAACTCTACCACCTTGTTAAGTGATCTATTATACATCAATATACATATAAGGGGAAGAGAAGGCCAAAGTGTGTACTAGGTGGCTACGGCCTACAGTACTCCACTATTTTACTTCTACAATGCAGAATAATACACATTTCATGTTGGTTGATGGACTCAGTGGTCAACCGCAAGATTCCCTACTACAGCCATTATACAAGTGGAAAAATCA